>MCJB01005169.1:140599-152137 GCA_002018475.1 Nicotiana obtusifolia
GGGGGGGGGGGGGGTCATATATTTACCCCCTTGTTGAGACGAGAACAACACTGCGAAAATCACCTCGAACAGATCTCTAGAATTTATGATATGTCTAAAATACTAAAATTGTCGATTTGAAACACTGTCCAGATGATTTTTCTTCATCGCCTTCGTGGGAAACCTTCGCGTTCGTGAAGAGCAATTTTTCACGTTGAATGGTCAATCTAGAAATCCTTATTCGCGCTCATGCGTTCACGAAGAACAAAGCTTCGCACCAGAAACCAGCAATTTAGTCCAACACGGAAATGGGCATAACTCTCTCATACGACATCGAAATTCGACGATTCTTGTTGCTATGGCTCCGTAATTATGATACGGATCTAATGGTTTAATCTAATAACAAATCAAAGGCCGTTTTCTCAATATATTTTCCTTTATGCTCAAAGAAATGACGCTGAAATATCATATCAGAGCATGATACCATCCAAACACATCTGAAACACACCCGATGCCCCCGGGACCCCGTCCAATCACACAAAACAGTCCCAAAACATAACATGAACCTACTCCAGGCCTTAAATCACACCAAACAACATCAAAATCATGGATTGACGATCGAAACCTTCATTAAACTTTCAAACATTCAAACTTCGACGAACGTGTCTGATTCATACTTAACCATTCGAGAATAACGCCAAACTTTCCGTGCAAGTCACAAATCACGATACGAACCTATTCTAAGGCTCAGAACCTCAAACAAACATCGATAACATCAAAATCCACTTCAAACCAAACTTATAAAATCCTAAAACCTTCAAAATGACAACTTTCCATAATAAGCGCTGAAATGCTCCCAGACCACCCAATACTCAACCCAAACACATGCTCAAGTCCGAAATCATCATACAAACCTATTGGAATCTTCAAATCCCGATCTTGAGGTCGTTTACTCAAAAGTCAAACCTTAGTCAATTCTCCCAACTTAAAGCTTCCGAAATTAAAATTTTCCATCTGAATCAGCTCTGAACTTCCCGAAATTCAATTCTGATTATGCGTACAATTCATTAAACATGAAGTGAAGCTACTCAAGGCCTCAAACCACTGAGCGACGCGCTAGAGCTCAAAACAACCGATCGGGTCGTTACAATTGTAAAAAAAGACTGTGATTTATTGATCAATCGTCTTTCGAATTGACTTTGATTGGTAACAACAATTAGTTTTGTGCGTAATAATTTCCACCATATACTTTCCAACAAACTGTGATCAGAATATGGGTAATTCCTATAGCTTCGAGTGGTACCTCATGTATACCTAAGTATCGACAAGATTTGTTCTTCCTGCTTCAATCAAAGGTTTGAATTCTTCCTAACTCATGTTTCCAGTGCCCTCACCACAAAAAAGTCCTAATTTACACACGTATTTTGAGGTATTTTAATTTTTGTAGGATATTTTGAGAAGTACACTCACACTGTGAAAGATGTTCAATGCATGCAGGTGAGATACCATACGCTTGACCTTATGTGAGTATCCATTAATCTGAGAACACTTAGAATAGGATCATGTAGGTCATTGTTATCAGTTTGTAATGTAGGATTAGGGATGGGCAAGATATTCATTTGGGATAAAAGTGACTAATTCTCATTTAGCACTGCTTCTTGTTCGGCTTGATGTCCCTTTGTTTTGTTTTGACTTCTTTTTTGAACTTGTAGGAGATTCTTTTTCCATTTTTGGAGCTTTTCTTTCCATCATTTCCCCCCTTTTTTTTCTGTTTCTTTTGAGGTTTCTCCTGCTTTGTAATAGTTCTTCCCTCTTTTGTTGGAGTTTTTCCTCTTTGAATTTGAGGAGCTTTTCTCCTATTTTTTTTTTTTAATTTTACTTCGAATTTTCGGAAGTTTTCTCCTTCTTGTTGGTCCTCCTTTTGAACTTGCAGAGTTTCCTTTTTCCATTAGTTGAAGTCATGTCTCTGATTGTCTTGGACCTTGCATCTTTCACCTTTTCATGTTTGTCGCCTTCACTTTTGTCTTCATCCGAAGTTACACGTTTTCAGTGTGTGCAAGGATGTTGGGCCAATAGAGGGGTAGTGCATTTAGCACAAGAAAGGGTATGGGATAAGATGTGGTCGTCCAAGAAAAAGGCTTAAGGCTCAAAGGAAAAATGCTAGGGAATGACGTCATTTGGTAGGCTTGAAAGGCTCAAACGGATCAAAGAAGGCCTAAGATCCTTTCCTAAACCATGCGTTACTTAGGATTTCCCCTCAACAGGCATTCAGGCCAAGTTCTAGATCTACAATGCAATACAATGAGTATAATCTAGGCTCACCACATAATGAACATGAAACAATAAGGTCAGCTTTGTTCATACCCTAATTGTAGGCACGAGACAGTTCAAGCATCACTAAGGCATGGTTAAGAGGTACCACAAGAGTTTATGATTTACCCGAAGTTGATCCTCTCCATCATACCAATTAAAACTTGTTCTTTCTCATACACACTCCAAACTATATTGGTAGCAAGCAAGTTAATATTTGATTTTATTTTTTTTGTGATAAATGGGACTAAACCCGAGGAAGGGTTCCAACTTTTTTGGATCTTTGGATTTTGATTTAACAAGTTTTTTTGTTTTCTCTTCTTTCTTTTTTTTTTTTTTGAATTTTGACTTAATCAATTTTTGTGACTTTTTTTTTGAAAAATGAGACCGAACACGAAGGTTGCCTATGTGTCTCATTGAAATGAGAATCAGGTCAAACGTAGTTCAGGAAGGGTGGAAAGAAAATATTTTTAGATTTTCATTTCATTTTAATTTTTTTGAATTTTTGAATTAATCAACTTTTGTGATTTTTGATAGATAGAATTGAATGTAAAACAGGCTTTGTAGTTACCGTTTCAATGCGATATCGGAGCATTGAAAGTTACACAGAATTTATAGTTACCATTCCGAAGCAATATCGAAGCATTGAGGTTAGATGGCTTTGTAATTACTGTTCTGATGCGATATCGGAGCATTGGATGTTAGACGGGCTTTGTTACCGTTCCGATGCGATATCAGAGCATTGAATATTAGATGGGTTTTGTTATCGTTCCGATGCAATATCAGAGCAGTGAAGGTTAGAGGGACTTTATAGTTACCATTCTTATAGGAGCATTGAACAGGAAAGTTAAATAGCAGGCTGTGTACCGTTGCGTATAGGGGCATTGATTGTTCGACGGGGCTGGGTACCGTTCCATTTTGGAGTGCTGGCAAAAAAGTAAAATGACGGGTTGTGTACCGTTGTGAATAGGAGCATTGATTGTTAGATGGGGTTGGGTACCATTCCATTTAGGAGTGCTAACAAGAAAGTAAAATGGCGGGTTGGGTACCGTTCCGTATAGGATCATTGATTGTCAGACGGGACTGTACCATTCTGTATAGGAGCGCTGACATGAAAGTAAAATGACGGGCTGGGTACCGTTCTGTATAGGAGCATTGATTGTTAGACGGGGTTGGGTACCTTTCTGTTTAAGAGCACTGACAGGAAAGTAAATCTCCACACGATGGGAGTAACAAGAATAAAATATCTCCAGACGATGGGAGTAACATGAATTGAAATCTCCGAACGATAGGAGCAATTTTTTAATTTTTGTTTAAAAAAATGAGATCGAACCCGGGGAGGGTCCTCCATTGATGATTTTTTAGATTTTTTTGAAAAGTAAGACCTAACTCGAAGGTTCCTCGATTGATCTTTTTAATTTTTTGAAAAATGTGATTGAACTCGGGAAGGGTCCTTAATTGATTTTTTTTGGGAAAGATACCCGTAGGTTGCCTACGTATCTCGTCGAAATAAGAATCAGGTTGGGCGTAGTTCGGAAATGTTAGAGATAATAGGGAGATGTTTTGGATTTAAGCAAAGAGGATGATATTTGGATTTTGATGTTGGTGTCTCACGGGAAGACTTTTAGAGAAGATAGATGTTTGTTATATTTTTATTTATTTTTGGAAATGATTCCTTTGTAAGGACCTTCGGTCAACTGTGATCTAAATGGCTAGACTTGACCGTTTCGTCCAGCTAAGGATGAGAAAAACTGAACCCGTTGCAGGTTGCCTGCATATCCTGACACGAGGTCAAGAATCAGGCGCGTATAGTTCGCGGAGATTAGGGATAGAAGAAGATGTTTCAAAATTTTTTTGAATTTCCTCAAGGAGGAATTATGCAGGAATATATTTTTGGATTTTGGTTTTCCTTTGATGTCTACAGAAAGATGTCAAAACAATAGGGGAAGATATATACATCTTTATTTTTTCAGAGATGACCCTTTTGCAAGAATCATCGGTCAATCGTGACCCAAGTGGCCAGACTTGACCGACTTGTCCAATAAAGGACGAGAAAGACCAAACCCATGACGGGTTGCCTACGTATCTTGACACGAGGTCAAGACTCAGGTAGGCGTAGTTCCTGAAGGTTGGAGAGTATGAGATGTATAGGTTTCAACACTTCTTTTACTCTCCTATTTCAAGGCATTGCAACTAACTATATTAATTACGTCAAAGATATGTATGAAATACAAGGGTACAGACAAACTCGGAGCGATGCCTCGTTGTACCCATGATTGGGTATGGTATCTCTGGAGTTAAAGAGTGTCTCCTTCCAGAAGATATGCCCCAACTGCTCCTTCGAACAGTTTTCTTGATCCTCTAACTGTCTGTAAGACAGTTGTTGTGGTTGTCTCCCAATTGTCTGCATGGAGTTTTGTTGCGACCTTCCAACTGTCCACAAGAACCTACTGGTGATCATCCCCGGCAATTAGCTGGGGAGATAATCTGATCAAGATATAGAACTATTGTGAGAGTAGTGCAATCATAAAATAACAGAATTAAGAATTGTAACTAATACCCCTGATCGTTCAGCTAATGTTCCATGATGTAAGATGTCGGATGCTATTTCCCCTGCAGTCTCCAGGATGATACACCTTTCAGTCGTCTACAGGAATCATTTTACTATCGTCCCTGGTTGACAATCGGAAATGATGTTAAGAAATGAATATAGAAAAGTGGTGAGACCAGCGAAGTCATGAAAAATTATGAAGTTCATTGTAAAACTACTACTCCGCTGATTATCTAACTGTTGCTCCACCAAGTCCGAGACTAGATGTTATCTCCCGTAAAGTACCCAGATGATGTACTTGCAAAACTCAAAGGAGAAAAAGGTTAGAGTCCCTCTCAAGTGAATGTTGACATTCTGTGACAGTTCCAGAGATGATGTTGTCCTTCCTGATTTGACTTGAGGCCTTGCTTTTCCAACCTCCATCCCAGCCGGTTGCACCAGTCCAGGAGTTCATGGTACTAGTTATGCCGGATGATGAGCAACGTCGTCTTGAGAGGTTTGGTAGACTCCAGCCTCCATCATTCAGTGGTGCTGAGGGTGAGGATGCCCAGGGTTTTCTTGATAAGTGTCAACGGATGCTCCGTACAGCAGGGATTCTTGAGTCTAGTGGTATGGCATTTACCACCTTTCAGTTTTCTGGAGCTTCCTTCACTTGGTGGGAGGCGTATGAGAGGCGTAGGCCGGTTGGTGCAGCGCCCCTTACTTAGCAGCAGTTCTTCGCTCTTTTCTTGGAGAAGTATGTATCGTAGTCCCGCAGAGAAGAGCTGCGTAGACAGTTCGAGTGGTTGCGACAGGGGGATATGACTGTGTCACAGTATGAGTCGAGGTTTTCTGAGTTGGCTCGTCATTCCGTCTGGATGGTTCCGATAGATCGTGAGAGGATCAGGAGATTTGTTGATGTCCTTAACTAACATCTCCGTATTCTTATGACCAGAGAGAGAGTGTTGGGTGCTACGTTCTAGGAGGTGTTTGATATCACTCACGAGATTGAGAGGTTCGTCGTCAGGAGCGAGAGGAGAGGGAGGCCAAGAGGCCTCAAGGATCAGGCAGTTATAGTGGTACTCCTTCGAGGGGCCAGTTTCAGCATGGTAGAGGTTGTTCTTTTAGGCCTGCTCAGTCAGCCCGTCCAGAGTATCGCGGGGCATCTTCAGGTCGTGGTAATCATGGGTCGCAGTAGGTCCAGTCATCACTCAGCGCCCTTCCAGCTCAGAGTTCAGCTCGTGCTCCGTCAGCCCAGGGTTCTTCTATGCCGAGTGCATCTGCTAGACACTCTAGTGCGAGAGGTTCCCTTCAGTCCTCTTCTCCAGCAACAGGGAGCTATTAGGAGTGTGGCGAGATGGGCCACATGTGGAGTCAGTGTCCTCATCATGGTGCTAGTTCGTCTCAGCAGAGGGGTCAGCCCTCGACTTCTGCTCCAATTACTTTACCACTTGCCCAGCCAGCTAGAGGTGGAGGTCAGGCAGGCAGGGGTCGCCCTAGAGGGGGAGGTTGATCAGGCGGTGGCCAGGCTCGTTTCTATGCTATTCCAGGCAGGACATATGCCATTACTTCATATGCTGTCATTACAGGTATTGTTTCAGTCTGCCACAAAGATGCCTCTGTATTATTTGATCCCGGTTCCACCTATTCTTATGTGTCCTCATATTTTGCTCATTATTTGGGTACATCCTTGGGAGTTTCTTGCTTTACCTGTTCATGTGTCTACCTCGGTGGGCGATACTGTTGTTGTAGACCATGTGTACCAATCATGTGTGGTGACTATTGGGGGTCTGAAGACACGAGTGGACCTATTGCTATTGAGCATGGTGGATTTTGATGTCATTTTGGGCATGGATTGGTTATCTCCGTGTCGTGCTATTCTAGACTGTCATGCTAAGACAATCACTTTGGCTATGCCGGGTGTACCGCAGATCGAGTGGCGTGGTGTGACTGATTATGTTCCTAGTAGAGTGATATCGTTCTTGAAGGCCCAGCATATGGTTGGGAAGGGTTACCTTTCATATCTAGCATTGGTGAGGGATGTTGGAGTTGAGACTCCTAACATTGATTCTGTTCCAGTTGTGAGGGATTTTCCCGATGTATTTCCTGTAGACCTGTCGGGCATGCCACCGAACAGGGATATTGATTTTGGTATTGACCTGGTGCCGGGCACTCAGCCCATTTCTATTCCGCCGTATCGTATGGCACAAGCAGAGTTGAAAGAATTGAAGGAGCAGCTTCAGGAACTCCTAGATAAAGGGTTCATTCGGCCTAGTGTGTTACCTTGGGGCGCACCGGTTCTGTTTTTGAAGAAGAAGGATGGCACAATAAGAATGTGCATCGATTATAGGCAATTGAACAAGGTAACAATTAAGAACAAGTATCGTTTGCCTCGCATTGATGACTTATTTGACCAGCTTCAGGGAGTGCGAGTGTTCTCTAAGATTGATCTCCGTTTGGGTTATCACCAGTTGAAGATCAGGGATTCAGATATTCTTAAGACTGCTTTCAGGACTAGATATGGTCACTATGAGTTTCTTGTTATGTCTTTCGGGCTAACCAATGCCCAAGCAGCGTTCATGCATTTGATGAACAGTGTATTTCGGCCTTATCTAGATTCGTTCGTTATTGCATTCATTGATGATATTCTGGTGTACTCGTGTAGTCTGGAGGAGCATGCGGAGCATTTGCGAGTTGTATTGCAGAGATTGAGGGAGGAGAAGCTTTATGCAAAATTCTCTAAGTGTTAGTTTTGGCTCGGTTCAGTGGCTTTCTTAGGCCACGTAGTGTCCAGCGAGGGTATTCAGGTTGATCCAAAGAATATAGAGGCGGTGCAGAGTTGGCCTAGACCGTCCTTAGCCACAGAGATTGGTAGCTTTCTTGGGTTGGCAGGCTATTATCGCCGGTTTGTTCAGGGATTCTCATCCATTTCATCGTCCTTGACCAAATTGACTCAGAAGGGTGCTCCATTTGTATGGTCGGACGAGTGTGAGGAGAGCTTTCAGAAGCTCAAGACAGCCTTGACCACAGCTCCAGTATTGGTTTTGCCATCAGCTTCAGGTTCATATACCGTGTATTGTGATGCTTCGAGAGTTGGGATTGGTTGTATTGATGCATGAGGGTAGAGTTATTGCTTATGCTTCTCGTCAGTTGAAGCCCTATGAGAAGAACTACCCTGTTCATGATTTGGAGCTGGCTGCCATAGTTCATGCATCGAAGATTTGGAGGCATTACTTGTATGGCGTATTTTGTGAGCTATTTACTGATCATCGCAGGCTTCAGCATTTGTTCAAGCAAAAGGATATTAATTTAAGGCAGCGGAGATGGTTGGAGTTGCTCGAGGACTATGATATTACTATATTGTACCATCCGGGAAAGGACAATGTGGTGGCCGATGCTTTGAGCAGAAAGGCAGTGAGTATGGGGAGTTTGGCATATATTCCAGTTAGGGAGAGACCCCTTGAAGTTGATGTTCATGCCTTGGCCAATCGGTTAGTGAGATTAGATATTTCGGAACCTAGTCGGGTGTTGGCTTGTGTGGTTTCTCGGTCTTCGTTATATGATCGCATCAGAGGGTGCCAGTATGATGATCCGCATTTGCCTGTCCTTAGGGATAGAGTTACAGCATGATGATGCCAGAGATGTGACCATCGGTGATGATGAAGTGTTGAGGATGCAGGGCCGGATTTGTGTGCCCAATGTGGATGGGCTTCGGGAGTTGATTTTGGAGGGGGCCCATAGCTCGTGGTATTCCATTCATCCGGGTGCCACGAAGATGTATCAGGACTTGAGACAGCACTATTGGTGGAGAAGAATGAAGAAAGATATTGTGGGATTTGTAGCTCGGTGTCTCAACTGTCAACAGGTAAAATATGAGCATCAGAGATCAGGTGGCTTGCTTCAGCAGATGGTTATTCCCGAGTGGAAGTGGGAGTGGATCACTATGGACTTTGTTGTTGGACTTCCACGGACTTTGAAGAAGTTCGATGCTATTTGGGTGATTGTGGATCGGCTGACCAAGTCCACGCACTTCATTCCTGTGTGTACTACCTATTCTTCAGAGCGGTTGGCAGGGATTTATATCCGGGAGATTGTTCGGCTGCATGGTGTCCCAGTTTCTATCATTTCAAATAGAGGTACTCAGTTTACTCAGTTTCAGAGAGAGTTGGGTACTCAGTTGGAGTTGAGCACAACTTTTCATCCTCAAACGGACGGGCAGTCTGAGCATACTATTCAGATGTTGGAGGACATGTTACGTGCATATGTTATTGATTTCGGAGGGGATGAGTTTCTACCACTTGCAGAGTTTGCCTATAACAACAGCTACCAGTCGAATATTCAGATGGCTCCGTATGAGGCTTTGTATGGGAGGCGGTGTAGATCTCCAGTTGGTTGGTTCGAGCCCGGCGAGGCTAGGCTATTGGGGACTGATTTGGTTCAGGATGCTCTAGAGAAGGTGAAAGTGATTCAGGAGAGGCTTCGTACAGCGTAGTCGAGGCAAAAGAGTTACGCTGATAGGAAGGTTTGAGATGTGTCCTACATGGTTGGTGAGAAGGTCTTGCTGAAAGTTTCGCCCATGAAGGGTGTTATGAGATTCGGGAAGAAAGAGAAATTGAGTCCTCGGTTCATTGGGCCGTTTGAAGTGAGGATTGGGGAGGTGGCTTATGAGCTTGCTTTGCCCCCAACTTGTCGAGTGTGCACCCGGTATTTCATGTTTCTATGCTCCGGAAGTATATTGGGGATCCGTCTCATGTTTTGGACTTCAGCACGGTTCAGTTGGATGATGATTTGACCTATGATGTGGAGCCAGTGGCTATTTTGGGTCGTCAGGTTCGGAAGTTGAGGTCAAAGGATAAAGCTTCAGTAAAAGTGCAGTGGAGAGTTGGCCCGTGGAGGAGGCTACCTGGGAGACCGAGCGGGAGATGCGGAGCAGATATCCTCACCTATTTGAGGCTTCAGGTATGTTTCTTGACTCGTTCGAGGACGAACGTTTGTTTAAGTTGGGGAGGATGTGACGACTCGGCCAGTCGTCTCATGAGTTACCACTCCGTTTTCCCCATTTCTGCTTCATTATGCTTCATTATCCGTGTTTTATGTGATCGAGTTGAGTAGTTTGCGTTCGGAGTGGATTTGGTAAGAAATGAGACACTTAGTCTCTTTTAAGAAGGTTTAAGTTGGAAAAGTCAACTGGATGTTGACTTATGAGTTAGAGGGCTCGGATGTGAGTTATGATGGTTCGGTTAGCTTCGAGAGGTGATTTATGATTTAGGAGTGTGATCGGAATTGGTTTGGAGGTCCGATGTAGAATTAGGCTTGAATTGGTGGAGTTAGTATTTTGTCGATTTCTGGTTGTTAGGCGAGATTTTGATCCGAGGGTCGGAATAGAATTCCGAGAGTTGCTATAGCTTCGTATGGTGATTTCGAACTTAGACGTACGTCCGGATTTGAAATTGGAAATCCGTAGGACAATTCAACGCATTTTGGCGAATGTTGGAAAATGAAAGATTTTTGAAAAGTTTGACCGAGGAGTTGACTTTTTGATATCGGGGTCGGAATCTAGTTCTGAAAATCTTCATAGGTCCGTTATGTCATTTATGACTTGTGTGCAAAATTTGAGGTCAATCAGACTCGATTTGATAGGTTTCGGCATCGAATGTAGAAGTTGGAATTTGGTAGTTTCGTTAGGCTTGAATTGGGGTATCATTCGTATTTTTAACATTGTTGGATGTGATTTGAGGCCTCGACTAAGTCCGTAATATGCTTTAGGAGTTGTTGGTATATCCGGACGGGGTCCCGAATGGGCCCGGGTGAGTTTCGGAGTGCTTTCGGACAGTTCTAGATTGTTTTTAACTGTTGGTGCATCGCAGAAATTTCTGCTGCATAGAGCTTATTTTGGGAGCTTATATCTTGCAATCTATAAGGAATTTCTAAATTATCAAAACATGGAAGTTGAATCCCTTTGTGTCTAGTTTCAGGAAATATAAACCATTTATCATTTGGACATGTATACAGAAAGTTACGATAGATTAACCGAAGCCTGGTACTGCTGTTGTTTTCCAGGCAGTGTCCATGGCAGAAATTTCTGCTGCACAGGACCAACTTTGGAAAATTATATCTCATAATATGTAAGGAATTTGGAGATGGTCCATAAATGAAAGTTGTAGCTCTTGGAATCTAGTTTTCAGAAATATAATTTTTTTATCATTTGGACATTTGTATCAAAAGTTATGATCGATTAACCGAAGCTCAGTACTGTTGTTGTTTTCCAGGCAGTAAGCATGGCAGAAATTGTTGCTGCACAGGACCCATTTTGGAAGCTTATATCTCGCAATATATAAGGAATTATGAGATGATCAAAACATGAAAGTTGTAGCCCTTTGAATCTAGTTTCCAGAAAGATAAACCATTTATCATTCGGACATTTGTATCGAAAGTTATGATCGATTTACAGAAGCCTAGTACTATAATTTTCTTCCTGAAAATAGGAGCCAAGTCGCATTTCACACATGCGACTTGCGTAGACAAAGTGTATAAGTCCGCAGTCCGACATTTTTATTCATTTTTTTAATTTTAGAACTCGGTTTTGGGCGATTTCAGAGAGGATTTTCACAAGTTTGATCTGGGTAAGTGTTCCTTCATCCTAAATCATTTATATTTCGTGATTCAATACTTATTTACGTCATGAATCTGTGAATTTAATTGAAGAAAATGGGGGGTTT
>MCJB01005169.1:152209-170986 GCA_002018475.1 Nicotiana obtusifolia
GGGGGGGGGGGGGGGGTTTGTAAAATCTTTCAAAAATGAAAAATGAAGATTTGAAAGGTAATCCAATGTCGGAATTCGATAATTTTTGTATGGTTGAACTCGTTTGGAGATAAGGAACCCGTTGATGTGAAAATTTCTAAGCTTGGAGAAGTGGGACGGGGGCTCGAGTTTTGCTAATTTCGGAATTCTTGGTAGTTTTTGATTGTTTTCGCTTGGTCTTTTCCCCCCAGCATATTGTGACGTATTCGTTCTGATTTTGGTTAGATTCGACGCGCGTGGAGGCCAATTTGAGGGGCAAAGGCGTCGCGGGCTAGGGATTTTAGCCGGTTCGAGGTGAGTAGTGATTGTAAATGATGTTCTGAGGGTTTGAAACCCCGGACTGTACATCGTAGTGCAATATTGAGGTGGGACACGCGCTCGATGATAAGCGTGGGGTCGTTTACTACTAGGGATTGTGACTTGGTCAGTCTCGATTGATGATTTTTATCGCGTATTTGACTGAAACTTATTTGTTATCATCATAATTTGGGCTGATTGCCATATTTGGGCTTCGTGCCAATTATTTGAACCCTTCGAGGATTTTTATCACTGTTTCCTCACTATTTTGACTTATTACTTGAACTCAATCATTCTGTTTTCTACTGTTTTACAACTCAGCCACTTTTACTCAGTTTTGAGACTTAAATATTATTTTTATGATGTTTTTGGGCTGAGAACTACTGTTTTACTATGCCCGAGGGGCTTGTGATGATTTTCTGACTGAGTGCGGTCGAGGGCCAGATGTGAGGATATACTGAGTGATATGAGGCCAAGGGCCTGAGATATTTCATACGCCACGAGGTGGCTTGTGACTGATAGGGCCTGAGATACTTTATATACGCCACGAGGTGGCTTGACTGATATGAGGCCGAGGGCCTATATTTAATGCCACGAGGTGGCTTGATATTGCACTTGGGCCGCAAGGGGCCCTTCCCGGAGTCTGTACACCCCTAGTGAGCGCGGGTACCCATTATTATGTGAGATATAGCCCGAGGGGCTGATATGTACTATATGATAGCCCGAGGGGCTAATACTGTTCCATGTGATAGCCGAGGGGTTGGTATTGTTCTGAGATTTGAGCCCGAGGGGCTGGTACTATTCTGTGATATTGCCCGAGGGGCGGATTTGTTGTTACTGAGCCCGAGCGGCGATCTTATATCTTTCTTTTTTACTTCACATTATTTACCTGAAAAATTATATGTTTTACCTGTTGAAAGGAGATTTTACTTGATTTCTCACTGATTTGTTGTTTTCAAATGATGTTTTACCGCTTCATTATAGAATGCCTTGTGCTTTACGTGCTTTCTTACTTTCAATCTTTATTTATATTTATTACTCACTGGGTCGGAGTACTCACATTACTCCCTGCACCATGTGTGCAGATTCAGGCGTTGTTGGTTCCGCTCCGGAGTGCTGACTCCTCCCGTCCAGGCGGTGATTCAGAGACTACGAGGTAGCTGTTAGCGCCCGCAGCCCCGTATCTCCCTTATCTTATTGTTTCTATGTTCTTAAAACAGTTGTGCCAGATATTGTATTTAGTAGACTCGCATCAGTGTCTATAGTCTTGTGACTCCCCGGTTTGGGCTGTGTCGGGATGGTTTCTATTATGGTTAACTATATTACCACGAATTATTGCTATTAAATCATGCTTATTTTATTTTCATGTTAATTAACTGCTTAAAATGAGATTTTGGTTAAATTGGCTGGCCTTGTCCTCACGAGAGGCGCCATCACGAACGGGTTCGGGGTTAGGGTCGTGACATATAAGACACAAGTTCTAGATATAATGTTGCAAATATCCTATATATCACTCTTTATCAAAACATAAAGAAACAAGGAAAAGATGGGACAGAAGGGGACTCTGAGGCCTGCGGACGCGGGCAGGTGTACCTTGAAGTCTCCAAGCAGCAACACAACACTCTAATATCGAGGCTGATAGAATGTACCTGGATCTGCACAAAAACATGTGCAGACGCGTAGTATGAGTACACCACAACGGTACCTAGAAAGTGCCAAGCCTAACCTCGGTAGAGTAATTACGAGGTCAGGTCAGGGACCTACTAGAAATAGTAAGAAACAAGGCAGAAGATATAATTATATAATAAAATTACAGGGAAGTGAAACCATAAGAATTTATGAAAGGTAACAACACGGAATCATAGAAGACAAATATATCATGAAAGGAAGCAAGAATCTTACAAGTTAAGGAACAACAACAACAAACAATAAACCAAATAGAGGAAATCAACAGGGAACTCCCGAGGTACCGCCTCGTAGTTCCAAAAGTAAATATCTCACAGTCTTTCCTTATATCACCGTGGGAGCATTTATATTTTGTTTTGAAAATCATTTTCCCGAAATAGCATTCCGCGTTTTAGCCCACCTTATCACACCACATGACTTCTAGTAGTTCCCCTACTAGTCACGCGTATCAAGCGCACCTTATCTCACTGCATGCATTTCAACACCTAGAACTTATACCACCATATGCATATCAATAATCACAACGGCACGGCAAAAACCTCGTGCAACAATGGAATTCTTTACTTGAAATTACTATCCTTGAAATATATTGCTGTTGAGTTTGGTGTGGAATTGCAAGGCCGTGGTTCTTTTGAGACACAGTGTAAGTTGTGAAATACAATTTATTTAGTTGATGTGTTTTTGTTTTCGTGTTATTGTTGAGGTGATTGTTTGGTTGTTTGCACGAGGTTTTTGCCGTACTGTTATTATTATAGCATGGGGTTTCTGCCGTGCGGTTGTTGCACGAGGTCTCTGTCGTGCCATTGTGATTATTAATAAACATACGATGGTATAATGTCTGGGTGTTGAAACGCATGCGGTGAGATAAGGTGGGCTTGATACGCGTGGCTAGTAGGGAAACTACAAGAAGCCATGCGGTGTGATAAGGTTAGCTAAATTGCGGGATGCTATTTCGGGAAAATGATTTTCAAAACTAAATATAAAGGCTCCCGTAGTGATATAAGGAAAATGAGTTATTTTATGATTTGGGACTACGAGGCGGTACCTCGGGATTACCCCTGTTGATCTTCTCTAATTGCTGTATTGCTTGGTTGTTGTTTCCTTGACATGTAAAATCCTTGTTTTCTTTTCGTGATTTTATTAGCTTCCTTTAATCCATGTTGTTACTTTTTGTAAATTCTTTACTGTTTCACTTCCCTGTTATTTCATTATATCATTATATTTTTTGTCTTGTTTCTTATTTTCTCCAGTAGGGCCTTGGCCTGACCTCGTCACTACTCTACCGAGGTTAGGCTTAGCACTTACTAGGTACTATTGTGGTGTATTCATACTACACTTCTTCACATGTTTTGTGCAGATCGAGGTATATCCTATCAGCCTCGGCATTTGTGTGCTGTGTTGCAACTTTAGAAACTTCAAGGTACAGTTGCCCTCGTCCACACGCCTCGGAGTCCCCTTCTACCATGTTTTCCTTTTTTCTTTATGTTTTTGATAGACCACATGTATAGGATTGTTCAACATTGTATCTAGAGCTTGTGACTTATATCTCATCGGGTTTTGGGAAATTGTACGTATTGAGGTTATAGTCTATTGATGAAATTGTTGAAGTTTTGAAATTTTAAGTTTTTATTTGATGTTTCCAGATATTGTTAGGTTTACCAAGTCTTATAGACTAGGTTCCATCACGATATCCTACGGAGGGGATTTGGGGTCGTGACACTGAGTCAAATAATTATTGGCATGAACGTTTAGGTCACGTCAACTTCAAACTTTGCGATATATGATTAATTTGGAGGTATTGCCTAAGTTTGAATGCACTAACTCAAAATGTCAAATATCTGTGGAATCAATGTATGTTAAGCATCATTATAAGTCAGATGAAACGAATTCAAATCCCATAGCAAAACACAATTCCCAACTTAAAATATTTTAAAATGTGGGGTTATTTGGCTAAAGTGCAAGTTCCTAAACCCAAAAGGGTGAAGATTGGACCGAAAATCATTGATTGCGTTTTTATAGGATATGAAACAAATAGTAAGGCGCATCATTTTTTGGTTCACAAATCAGAAAAGACCGACATTCATATTAATACGGTTATCGAATTAATTAATGTTGAATTCTTTGAGAATATTTATCCGTATAAAAAGGAATGTGAGTCGTCTAGTGAAAAATCTAAGAAATATGATATTCTTGTTGGAAAATGAGCCTCAAACTTTCAAAGAAGAAATATCTTTCTTGGAAGCACAATATTGGAAATAGGCAGTCAATAGTGAGATAGAATCCATATTAAGTAATTATACTTGGAAATTGGTTGATATTCCTCTAGAAAATAAACCTTTGGGTTCTAAGTAGATTTTTAAAAGGAAAATAAAATCTGATGGTACTATTGAAAAATATAAGGAAAGATTAGATGTTAAAGGGTTTAGACAACGAGGAGGTCTTGATTACTTTGACGCATACTCGTTGGTAACGAGGATTATATCTATTCGGGTATTAATAGCGTTAGCTGCCGCATATGGCCTTGAAATCCATCAAATGGATATGAAGACAACCTTCTTAAATGGAGATTTGGAGGAAGAAATTTATATGGAACAACTTGCCGAAAAATAAAAGAAGGTGCGCTGACTTGTTAAGTCACTTCACGAACTAAAACAAGCACAATAGCATGCAGAATTTAACCAAATAATGTTGTCAAATGGTTTCAAGATCAATAAGTGTGGCAAATGTGTTTATTAAGAATACTCAGACAAATAGTCATTATTTGTTTATATGTGGATGATATGTTGATAATAAGTAACGGCATTGCTAACATAAATGCTACTAAGCGCATGCTTACTAGTAAGTTTGATATGAAAGACTTGGGAGTTGCCGATTTAATTTTGGGAATTAAGATCCTTAAGACTCCTCAAGGTCTAGCATTGTCTCAATCTCACTATATTAAAATGGTACTTGAAAAGTGCAAATATTTGGACTTTAAAGTTGCAAAAACGCCAATTGATTCAAACCATACTCTTATAAAGAATAAAGGTCAAAGCAAGTCTCAATTGGAATATGCTCGAGTGTTGGGAAGTTTGATGTACATCATGAATTGTACATGACTTGATATAGCTTGTGCAATAAGTAAGCATAGTCGATATACAAGTAATTTCGAACAAGCTCATTGGATAGCAATGAAACGAGTTTTGGGGTATTTGAAATATACCTAAGACTATGCATTGCATTACAATAATTATCGCGGGGTTATCGAGGGATATAGTTATGCAAATTGGATCATCGGATCAACAGAAACAAAGTCCACAAGTGGATACGTTTTTACCATCGGTGGAGGAGCAATGTCTTGAAAATCATCCAAACAAACATGCATCGCATGCTCTACAATGGAATCTGAGTTGATAGCTTTAGACAAGGCTGGTGAAGAAGTTGAATGACTCCGGAATTTCTTGGAAGATATTCTATTTTTGCCCAAACCTTTGGCACCTGTATGCATACATTGAGACAGTCAAGCGACAATAGGAAGGGCTGGGAGCATTATGTATAACCGGAAATCTCGTCACATACGATGAAGACGTAATACCGTTGGACAACTACTCTCTTGTGGAATTATCACATTTGACTATGTAAAGTCAAAAGATAATGTATCGGATCCGCTTATTAAAGGCCTAACTAGAGAGGCAGTTGATAAGTCATCAAAGGGAATGGAAATATTGCCGAGTACAAGTCACTGTGGCGGTAACTCTACCTAGAAGACTGGAGATCCCAAGATCTAGGTTCAAGGAGATCAAACAAAGTCATTAGTGATGATTCAACATTGTCAAATAAAAGTTTGGTCCATTCTCATGACGAAAACAATGTTTAGTAACAAAGATAAAGAGTTAAGGCTTTTTAATGTTTTCTAAGTTTAATACAGGGTATATCAAATATTGTATCTATGGGATAACACATTTAGGAATCACCTATGTAAATGTGAAGTGTAAGCCGCTTCGGAGAGAATTTTGTAAGGCCGGTTCTCTATGCACTTATGAATCCAGCGGTGTTCATGACTGAAACGAACACAACAATGAGAACCAAAAGATAGTTAAGGGTTGATTGTGTGGCGTATGGCTGTCTAGGTATACACCAAAGTTTGACGGTTCAAAGATATCAAAGCTACTGATTGATTGAGTATATCCTACATATGTTCACTACAGAAAGTTCAACGGAAACCTACTTATCCAGATGCGATTAATTCTTACTTGCAAATCACAAAGTTTTTTATGCATATTTTTTCGGATTGCCATTCCCCATTCATGTGGGGGATTGTTGGATTTTATTTATTAAGTAAAAGAGGTATGAATGAAAAATGGAGATAAAAGAAACGTAGGAAAATGATATTTTGAATTGGTTCCTTTTACAAAGGAACTTTTTCCCTCATGGGATAGGAAGAAGAACATTCTTCTGCTTATATGAAAGCCATTCTTCTAGCTCCTAAAGAGTTGAGAAGAGCGCAAGCCTCGCGCCGTCGTCCTCGTCGCTCGTTCAGCTCGCCTTCGGCTTCAGCTTCGAAATTGGATTTAGATTTGGTCAATTGATATGATTGATTGACAAATTTTTTGGACCAAATTTATTTTTCTTTTCCGTTATTTATTTCTTTTCTTTTCTGATATTTTGCGCGAAAATGTTATTTGAAAGTTCGCGAAATTAATTTCCTAATGGTCATTTGCGAATTTAAAAGTCGCGACCAAACATAAATACAAAATATTTTTGTCGAAATGATACCTTATGTGAACAGGTACCTTCGCACCTATTCAACCCATAGTGTTTGGCTATAAATTCAGAGGCTTTGCCTCATATTTTCAACAATAGAAAATCTGCGCACTCTCCCCTCTCTCTTCTAAATTTCTGTATTTTTTTTTCAGAGCAAAAAATAAGCATTACAGTGTGATTTGCTCCGCATTTGAGTTCGCCAAAATTTTGTGACTTGTAGTGCAGGTATCACGAAATAGTTATTATGTTCTATCCTGGAAGGAATTAGTCCGAAATCTTGAATAACTGTGAGGGGATTAAATTTCATAAGGACACATAAGAAACTTGTGAGCTCGACATTTTTTTTATTTCTGTTTATTGAACTAATATTTCTTTACTTCTTTGATTTTTTGGTTTTGAATACACAATTTATAACAGTATAACCAAGACTTATTGCTAAAATGTTGTAGATATTTTTATATGAGAGTTTTATATGATGTGTGAGTTCGATTCTCAATATCTTTTTCTCATCCTCCCTCCCTTTCTGTATTTAATACAAATAATTAAAAATAATAAAATGTCAATTATTTTATATAACGCGCAAGTGGTTTTTTCTTGTGTAATATGTATGACTCAACCATTTTCTGCGGGAGATATCGCTATTAAAATACATTTGAATTTTTCTTTCCCCAAAAAAAGAACGGATGCTTTTCCCGTGGAGAAATACTGAAGAAAATTCCAGAGACAACATATACTTTTTATGGTAGTGATAAAAGATCGTAGATGATGATTAAGTCTGATTAAGATGTTCGGAGTGTAGACAAGTATTTTATTTATATCAACTTTTACTAGTAATCATTTGCGTTTGAATATGCATTTCTTAGGGACTCTATCTTTGTGGAGGAAACCAAATAAATTGACACAAATTGAAGCGGGGATAACTCTACTTTTGGTTAGGCTTTGAGCTACAAAAATCCTATTAAGAGGAACTGTGAAGAATTTTATTCTTTACAAGAACTATTGGAGCATGAAATATTTAAAGATATTTAAACCGTCCACAAATAATTTTACGCCAGTAATTAATACGTACGGTACACTTTTTTTTTCCTAAAATTTTAATTCACTAATTCCCTTTACGTGAAAAACTTATTCATATTTTGCCCCAGACCAAGTAAACTTATCCATTTCTCTTTGAAATTCTCGTGTTTGATTAACACGACTAGTTGGAAACGATTTCAGAAAATGGAAACTTTCAGAATTTTTCTTTCGTTCACTGGATATGAGAGTGGTAATTCCATTTTCCCAAGGTTCTTCCTTTATTATATCCTTTTCTCAAGTCAAAATAATAATCATCTCGTCACTGTCCCGACAATCAAGCTCAGCGGATTCAAGCTGTATCTATGGAGGATTCAAGAGAACATGAAACATTGAGAAGATAAGGTCAACCTTTAATGGTCAACTCTGAATGTCTTCCTAACCGACCACTTTTTTAACACGTTTGAGTTGATTATTTTAATGTTATCATGCAAGAAGATTTTAAAAACTCTCCATTCAAATCTCTATTAAACTATATATCATCAACATCTTATAAACTTATTGGCAAATAGTCCTGATAAGTAAAACGTACTTTAAGGTGCTACAAGAACTAATATCAAAATGAACGACATTACATAATAAATATAATAACGTACGCATTCAATAGCCATTTTGTAGTAAATCCGTTCCACCTTTATTTCGATTGAGAACAATTTGGGAGCTGGATAAGTTTTTGTTCTTTCAAAGCATCACAAGTAGTATAACTTTTTTGGGACAAACCAATTTAACTAATATATGTAGGCGAAACAGGAAAACGCCCTTAAATTAAAATAATAAACACTGCAAATGAAGTCTCTCTTGTTTTCTCTCAATGGACTTCTAATAATTAACAGAGTTATGACTAGAGCTTTGGTTGGTTGTTTATTGCCTAGAAGGGGAACTAGATGTGGCGTTTTACAGAATAAGCAAGTTGGATGAACCTCATGGTAATGATATTTACTGATATATTGCAAGATTAATTTAAATATACCATTTTCTTCAAATTTCTATATGAACTTACAAATATCCAACATATTACGCTTACATATGTGAAAGCTATGATAGTAAAGTATCTGAAAAGAACTAAATCTGAAAATGGTAGCAAACTGTATAAAATATAAATTTAATTATTGTTTACACTCCTAAAATAAATTTTCCTTGCCAATGTTGATAAATATTTTTCCGATTAACCATTCCATTTTCAAAGCCACCGACCTTACCAATTTAGATTCACGTGAGGTAAATCCACTAAAATAAATAAAATATTCCCTGCCAAAAAAAATTATTGTTAGATATATATGCTGAATATAGCATTGGAAGTTAAATCTTTTAATTACCAAAAAGACTATAGTAAAAATTTGAAGTTTTGTTCACTTTAGGGTAGTGAAAGTGGTGTTAAGTTGGAGTAGTACTTTGTATTGGCTTGTCACCATCCAAACTTGCAGACGTAGTTAGTCCAGGTGGTTTCAGAACCAGAACATTTTACTGAGACATGTCGATATTGTATCTATGGTCCCCAATAATCCATTTTGTTCTACTTTTCCCCAACCCCCTTACATTACTTGATAGTAAAGGACCCAATATTTGTCTTCACGCAAATGACAGTAATTCATCTGCATTTTGCTCAATTCACCAGTCACATGGAAAAGGACATTGAAATGGCTACATAGTGGACAAGGGAAAATATTTGTGGAGGCCAGATCTTCACTCTTTGTGTCTGAGAAAAAGTATATAAAGCTGAATCAAAGCTTAGCTTTTGTTTGGAAACTAGCTAGTGAGAGGAATAGGAATTGTGTACTTTTGGGTTCATAAGTTACTGTGTTATTCCAGTTTTTATACTGTACTCAACGTTGGACATTTAACTTTTAATCTATCTACCTATATCTACATTATATTAATTTAAAGTATAAATACACTTAGCAAAATATCATTCATCCTTCTATCCTTTTAGACATAAATTCACACTGGACAAAAGAATTATCTGAGTATTTCCCTAATGTAGATATAAAGTATGATTAATTCACACATACTAGAAAAATTTTGGAATAAAGTTTTGGAAGAATAAGATCCGTTTGATTTAGCTGATTTAAAGTAGCTTATTAGTATTAAGTGCAAAAAATACTTTTAAGTGATAAAGCCGATGTAATAAATAAGTATTCCCTCCGTTTTAATTTAAATAATGTAGTTTGACTAAGCACAAAGTTTAAGAAAAAAAATATTTTTGAAACATTTGGCCGTAAAAGCTTAAGGGGCAAAAATTTTTTGGGACCATGATATTTTTGTGGCTATAAAAGGTTCTCATTAAGGGTAAAGTGAATAAATAAAAAGTTTAAAATTAAATTATTTACAAATAGAAAAATGTGTATTTTTTTAAAAACAAACTAACAAGGAAAGTATGTTATTTAAATTAAGAAAGAGTAATTATGTTTGAATAAAAATATTGAAACTGATAATAAGCAAGGAAGTGTTCGGTACTTTATTTTGATATTATAAGCATGTCATTTATTTATTTATGCTGAGATGAGAATTGTGATGATGTCTATTTATAGCCAGTACAAACATAGGTCAGTTTTACTAGCATCGTCATAACAAAAAGATACCAAAGGAAAAGATCTTACACATCTGTTATTAAAATGTTCATGATAAACTATTGTCTGGTTGATATTTCTTTTGATATTATACTTCATATTTTAATGATAATTTGTGAAGCAACTTGTACAGAAATATTTATTCCAGCAATCAAAAAAAAAAAAGTAGACACATGTTTACTCCAGTACCCAACATTTTGCATGAGAAAAAGGAAAAAGAACCTTGATTGCTCTTGAGGATGGCTGACGATTGCTGGCTTTTGAAAGAATTCGTGTAAAAGGTGGAGCGAAGTTAGAGTTAGCGGGTTGATTGGGGATAAAACAGTAAACTTATTGGTCATTTAAAAGTATTTATAAGCTAGAAAATTATAAGTTGGGAGTAACTACCTTATAAGCCAAAAAGTACATATAAGTTGCTTTGACTAGCTTATAAGCCCCCAAACACCCTCTAATTTTCTGAAAAACATATTAGGTGAAAAACAAGCTCGTTTAACTTCTTTTTATTTTAGGAGTTTTTATTTTTCTAACAAACTTTTTTCTGGGCTATTTGAGCTATACATAATTTTATAATACCTTTCTTGTTTCACTTTTTCATTATCAATACTTTATCATGTTCGAGCAGCATCTATAAAATTAAGAGTTTCAAGTTCTCTTTCTTTAAGCAAAAAAGTTTTGTATTAGTAATTAAATTTTGCATGCACATTTTTTTATTAGTAGTTAAATTTTATATTTATTTGTAAACTTTGTATTCATAGTTGAATATTCACGTATTTTATAATAACTTTGAATTTAATACCAAAGCAATTTGTTATATACCCAACTTCAATTTGTATACTGTATTTGTAGGCATCTGTTATAAGATTAGTGCATTAAAACCCATAATCTAGGAGTTTCTTTTTGATAATGATTTCAGTTTAAAAGATAAAGCAATTGAATATATGTGCTATTTTATCTTACAAATTTCTGTACCAATTTTTCAACAGTCTTCAGTTAACATATAATTTTATTTGTTTATTTGTCTCATATTTTGGACTTGGCTGATTTCGTATTTGACTTAATTTATATTTTTATAACAAAAAATTGTTGTCACGACTCACACTCCGTTGCTGACGGCAGATGTATAATGCACTTCCACCAAGTTATGATGGAACCTAACTAGACCTGCTAGGTAAGCCAAACAATATAAGATACAACTATAACGAGAAAACATCAATAAATAATAAATAAGACTACGAAAGTCAATACAACTATCCCAAGTACTAGTAGTACAAGTCATGAGCGACTAAGAATAAGAATACAATCCTGGTTTGATTAAAGATACATCTCATTTTTGAATTTACATGAATAGAAAAATAAGTCCTAACTACCATGAATAAGTGGTATCTTGAATTGTAATGTTGGTACGTCTTCAGTGCTACACTTCGTCTCCCACAACAACTCAGCTCCCGAATCTGCACGCAAGGTGCAGAAGTGTAGTATGATGTAACGACCTAGCTGATTGTTCTCATTCCTCTATTTGATGCTTTCAATAGGTCTGTTTGATGTTTTATAACTAGCTGGGTTGGTTGATTTGGTCTCAAGAAGGTTTGGGAGTGATTTAGGTCATTTAGTCTCATTTTGGAAGCTTAAGTTGTTAAGAGTTGACCAATGTTTGACTTTTGAGTTGGTTGTCTCGGATTGGTGATTTGATGGTCTCAATAGATTCGTATGGTGATTGTCACGACCCAAAACGGAGCCTGTCGTGATGGCGCCTAACATGGTACTAGGCAAGCCGAAAACTCAATAAATTCCAACACTTTTAGATAAAAGATGAACTAAAAAAGGTTTGAATAATTAAAACTTTCATAAACTAGATAAAAGGTCAAGACTCAACTCAAAAATTTCGAAGATCAGGGTGTCACCGAGTACATGAGCGTCTATACAACACAAGTTTGAAATAATTGTCTATGAAATGCTGAAAACTAAATACATAAAGCTGAAAGATAGGGAGGGAGAGTCAAGGTCTATGGACGCCGAGCAGCTATCTCGAATCTCCAAATGAATAAGCTGCTCAAATAATCAGCACCCACTGTGTCCGGAAACATCTGGATCTGCACACGAAGTGTAGGGTGTAGCGTGAGTACAACCAACTCAGTAAGTAACAAGACTAACTATTGGACTGAACGTAGTGACGAGCTTCACGGTACAGTTCAATGACAGAAATTCAGTTCAAGAAAGTAGGCATGCTTTTAAGTTCGACAGTTAAAGCCAAAAAAGTTAAATCATGTCAAGTTCAATTGAAACAGGATATAGCAGCTCTCAGTAACTACATGACAGTTATATATGCTAGCTAAAATATAACAATAATGAAATCAGGTGCAAACTCTCAGAGTAACAGTCACTCAATCCTCCCACTCACTCCAACCTCACAGTCCCTCATTCATCACAATCACTCAATCCTCCCAGTCGCTCGGCACTCGCGCGCACTCAGTAGGTACCTACGCTCACTGTGGATGTGCAGACTCCGGAGGGGCATTTATAGCCCAAGCGCTATAATAAGCCAATCATAGCATGAATCAAAATAACATGCTGCGGCATGCATCCTGCTCCCATAAATATCCTCACAATCAGGCCCTCGGCCTCACCCAGTCATCAATCTCTCCAGTCTCTCGGGCACTCAAGAATAATGATAATCAGCCCAAACAATGAAGATATAATGTATCAATAAAGTACAATAGAGACTGAGATTGAATATGCAGTAAAAGCTATGACTGAGTACAAAATGACAGTTCAGCAATTAACTCAACATTTAACACGACCTCTGTGAGTCCCTAGAGTACTAATACATAGCCTAAGCATGATTTCTAACATGGCTGGTAGCTCAATTTCTTTAACACATGATGAAAATATGAATAACGACTAGATAAATCAGCTACGTAGTTCCATGGAATCGACCAAGTCACAATTCTTACGGTGCACGCCCACACGCCCGTCACCTAGCATGTGCGTCACCTCAACACCAATCACATAACACATAATTCAGGGTTTGTACCCTCAGAATCAAGTTTAGAAGTGTTGGTTACCTCAAACCATGCAAGTCCCTACTCCAACACGCCCTTGCCTCGTGAAACGGCATCTGAATGCCTCGAATTTGGCCAACAAACAGTTCGATACAATCAACACGAGCTAAAAGAATCAATTCTATAAGGACATACTAAGTTCTTAATCTAAAGTCAAAAGGTCAACTTAAAAGTCGGACCTCGGGATCACGTCTCAAAATTCGATAAAAGTCACAAAATTCGAAAGTCCATCCAACCACGAGTCTAACCATACCAAATTTATCAAAATCCGACACTAATTCGATACCCAAATCCCCAATTTAAACTCTCCAAATCCCTAGCCTCAACTACCAAAATTACACCTCAAAACCACACAATCTAGGTGGAAAATTCAATGGGGAAACATAATTATTGAATAAGTTTAACCACAAGTGACTTACGTCAAGAATCCCTTCGAACTCCCTTTCAAAAATCGCCTAATCCTGAGCTTAGAATGTTCAAAATGAAGAAAATCACGGAACCCTCGATTTTAATACTATGCCCAGGCTTCCCGTCTGCGACAACTTAACTGAATATGCGATGTCACAGAAGCGACAATCCTTCTGCTTTTGCGGTGAACCACTAGAACCAAGCCTTCGCACCTGTGGAAAATACACCACTTATGTGCAAACGCCGGTGCGACCACCTTCCCGCTCCTGTGCTGACCCCTCGCTTCTGCGATCAACCTCTCTACATCTGCGACCACGCAGGTGCAGACAATCCTTCGCACCTGTGACCACAACCTTCCTCACTCCTAGCCGCATCTGCGCTTCCCAGCTTGCACCTGCGACCAGCGCTCTACAGGTGCGATTGCACCAGAAGACTCTAGCTGCAGCACCCCTTTTAACTCCAAACTTTATCCGATAATCATCCTAAATTCACCCGCGGCCCCTGGGACCTCAACTAACACGATACAAATGTAATCGAGCCTTCAAATCACATCAAATAACACTAAAATAATGAATCGTGCATCGATTCATGCCTAATGAACTTTTGAACCTTTAACTTTTACATTGATCAAATCACGTCCGATTGACCCTAAATTTTGCACATAAGTCACAAGTGAAACAATGGACCTACTCCAACTCCCGGAACCCCAATCCAAGCGCGATAAGGACAAAGTCCACTCTCGGTCAAACTTCTAAATTTTCAACTTTCGCCATTTCAAGCCTAATTCAACTATGGACCTCCAAATCACAATCCGAACAAGCTCCTAAGTCCACAATCACCTAATAGAGCTAACATAAGCATCAAAATTCCATTTCAGAGCCATTTACACATTGCTCCGGTGTTGTCATCACCGTCGAGTAACGTCGATAGATGATTTACGGGTCTAAAGACCAAGCTTGGTCTTTCCAGCAACCTCCATAATTTTCGGCGAACCCCTCCCCTTCTCTGTCTCCCTCACTGTCTTATATAGTTTATTTAGTTAGTATTATGTTTGTATTCTTATTTGGTGATGCCTGGGATGTTCTTGATTCCTTGGCTTCATGTAGACATCACATGTTCTTATGGATATCTCTGTGTCCACTAATACTGTTGCATACGGTGTCGGGTTCCTTTGGCTTGCTTGAATCCTTGGCTGGATCATTTGGATTACTCTATTGCAGATTTGTATTCTGTTACCAATTTTGCTTTGCCTTGGACATGTTCTTGACGCCCGTTGGTTTCACTTTTGGATATTGTTCTGCCTTATTACTGTTTGGACGCTACTGTTTGACACTTGGATCTTGTTTGGCGGACTGATATTTATGTTTGGACCTTTTCTGATTGTGATGATTCCTCTTTACCTCCTATTGGCATTCTTGCTAAAATTCTATTGTCGAATGATCACTTATTTCAACAAGTATTACAAGGTGGATGAAAAATAGCCACCGAGTTATTGAGGCTACGAATGACCCTCCAGACTAGACTCGAAATAACGACGCAATGACAAAAGCCAAAGAAAAATAAAAGACGAGAATGCGATGATCCGCGCTTTAGAAGGTAACACGGTTGGCTGCTGGAGTTGCTACCAAGTCGGTGTTTGCATTCTAATATCTTATTGCTATATGACCTACCGCATTCGAGCTTCCGAAAAATATTTTAAAACATTTTCAAAAGAATATTTTCCTATATTATTTTTAATTATTTTCCTAAAGTCGTTCAAAAACGTTTTTCAAAAACCTTTTCCAAAGACACTTTCAAAAGCAATCTTTCAAAAACATTTTAAAACCAATAAACCATTTCTAAATATGCCGTTTAATTTCTTTTACCTTATGTTATTTTACTAATAATTTTACTTCTCTTGCCTTGCGAGGTACTAACTTACGGAGTTACTTTCGGAAGACGACACTCAAAGATGAAAAGACAAAATCATTGTCAACTTCCCTGATTTGTACTTCTCGTTCTCGGATGTACTCAAAATACAAGAATAGTGAAATCATTGATAGATATCATATCTAATCATTTATTTATGCTTGCATTATATTTGCTTATATATGAAAACACCCATGACAAAATACATTCGGTTAAATAATAAACATTTAACATGTATGCCAAATATATGCGCAGCTTGCATTACAATTAGATTATTAGATTTTCTTTCGCAACATGATCAATTGACTAGGATTAATATGAACCTAATTAATTAAACTAGTTGTTCACTACGTAAGCATGACATTCTTTCTAAATATGATAATTGAATTTTTTTTCTTACATGTATGCTATTATATTTAGTCACATTTCTAGGTCACTCCATTTGTAAATTGCCTACTTTAACCATTTCACTTTAAATAAATACATGTTTGATGCAATTCATAATAGTTAATCCTTTTTGTGAATGATATTTAATATGGTTAGTTCACATATAATGGTACACAATAGGTTGTCTTCTTGTGGGATTTTCTCAACTTCTGGAATATTTTACACATTGTACATCCATTAGATTCATGTGAATACGAACATTGAGTTTGTCTATATTTCTTGACTGATTCTTCGTTAGCCATGCATTTGTTAAGAGCTTCATTTACCATTCTTTTCAAGACCATTACAACATAAACTTTCTTTCACATATTCTATCCCAAAGTTGCTAATCCCGAGTCAACTTTCATTGATTTATTCTTTAATTAAAACCTTCATTCGAATTTTTTTGTTTGTCAAAACATAGCCTTTTGTGTTTAATAATTAAAAAGCATGCCTTCTTCAAAGCTTTCCACCTCTCTCTCATGTATTTTGTCTACTTTCTTGTTCATATTTAATTACATATTTCATGTCGAGTTTTATGCCTTACTATGAATATATATCATCCTTTACTTATCAAAATAATTCTTTTACTTTGCTCATTATACATTGAGATAATTCCTTCAACACTCTTTGGTCAAATTACTTGTTAAATATCTATTCTTACGCAAACAAATATTCTTTTCCCTTTTTCTCAATCCTTTAGTATAATTTTCTTTTGTTGTAGTCGTCCATCTAAAACTTGCTGATTCTAAGTATGAGTCATTTTCTCTTCAAGTTTATTCTTGTAAGTTTAAGATTTTGTTCAAACTCTTTGAGTTAACATGCATTCTTTAGGTACAATTATTTTTCATATTATTGAATTTACCCTAAAATACCATCATTTAGTGCCCTTTTTATTATTTCACATGCTACACATTATTGCATATATATTTTATCAAATATTTTACTATTCTTTATCTAGAACTCACTTTGCACTAAGCTTATCTTTTGGAATACGATTCCCTTGTCCACTTTATATATATTTCATGTGAGTCAATATATTTTAACCATTTCATTTCAAAAACACCAAAAATACTTGCATACTTCATCCACACATGATTCATTACATATTTAATATCATCACTGTTCATTCTAGTACACGTTGATCATTCTTTTATTCTTCGTAATAGTTGTGAGTATTTGTTAATCATTCTTTTGAATCTTCCCTCCCTTATTTGATCAAGTCCACAAGAACCATATTTTGTGGATCTTGAGGGATGCCTAACACCTTCCCCTCGAGATAACTTGAACCCTTACTCAGAATCTCAACAGTTTCGTAGACAATAGTTGAAGTGTATATTGCGTAGTATAGTATAGGTGTCCTAGTATACCTTAAATATTAGGTGATGACTCTAAACTTTGACTAACCTTGTAGAGACTATAAGTTGTACATCGTTTTGACTTGTACAAAATAGGGTGCAACAACATGGTGACTCTGCTGTGGATATTTCAGGTTCTAACCATAGCAGATTTGATCAATTATTTGAGGGATTACAAGTTCTCCAATGCTCCAAGTTCTATTCTCTTTGTCAGATGCTTCAGGTCGTATATTCTCTGCTTCAATCATATAATCTTTGCTTCAAGCGGTATATTTCTTGCTTTAAGTTGCATATTATTTGCTTCAAGTGGTATAGTTTTCGTCGCATGCTTCAAGTAGTCTATTCTTTGTCATGTACTTCAAGCGGCATATTCTTTGTCATATACTTCAAGTCATGTATTCTTTGTCATGCGCTTTATGTTGTATATTCTATGTTACACACTTCAAGCTATATATTCTTTGTCATGCTCATGTTATATATGCTTTTACACATGCTATGCCACATATGCTTTCATAGAGGCCTATGTTGTATGTGCTTTGTCATATGCTTTGGTGCTGCCTTATTGAGTTGTCATCTCTTTTCTATCGACACTTGGTCGTACACAATCACACACATGTCACGTGAGGGTTGTCTTTTCATCCCTCCAAACATTCTTTCAAAACTCCATAGTTTCAGAGATTGGCAGACGAGGTTAACTATGTACCATCTCGCAGTTATCCTAAACTCATGCTCGAAATCTAGTTAAATCTACTCTTAGAATTCTTTGGTCACTGTACACACAATCTTGTAGCTTGATTTAGCTGAACTAATCCTTGCATAACCTTTACTTGCTATATATGCTTTGTATATTTGGTATGTATTCTTTGCCTGCCATTGTCATGTATTCTTTATCTGTTACGTGTATATTCTACTTGTTATCCACTATTCAGTTCTCTTTGCCTGACTAAACTCTACTTGACTTGTGTTGAACTTTGAACCTTCCAAATACACATATCCATTCCGATCTTCATGACCGTCCACATAATCATACTATCATTTGGACTCCACTATCCTTTCAAAGATATGTCAATCCAGCTTGGGGCATCTTTCACTGATTTGACATATTTCTCCCAATCATACCTTACACCTACATAGCATCTGTTATTTGAGACAGATCCATGCGCTTATCTTTTATTCGAGAGTTACCAGTCTCCACACACCCACCTAAGAATT
>MCJB01005169.1:171460-207355 GCA_002018475.1 Nicotiana obtusifolia
CAGCAGGGGTCTGATTGCCTCCCCCGGCTTGTGAAGTAGCTGCTGCTGTGGTGGCTGAAACTGCCTGAGCCAGGCTAGTGCAAATAGATAAGATATGAGCCAAGGCCTCCTGAAGACCCAGAATCACGATGGACATAGCTGGTGCCTAAACTGGTACTGCTGGAGCCTGATCCTGAGCTAGGGCAGCTGGTGGATCAACAGGTGGCCCTCGCTGTGCTGCATTTGCCACGACCACGACCGCGTCCAGGCCTCTGGTGGCCTCAGTGGGTGGCACTGGTGGTCGTCCACCTCGTCCGGTAGCTCGCGTCCTCACCATCTCGTGGGAGAATAGGATAACAGAAGTTTAGTGCTCGGATCAACAAGTTCGCACGACAAGAATTTCAAGAATATGATGTTTTTCCTAATAGGTTCTGCAGCCTCTTGAGGATAAATACAGACGTCTCCGTACCGATCCGCGAGACTCTACTAAACCCGCTCATGACTCATGAGACCTATGTAAACTAGGCTCTGATACCAACTTGTCACGACCCTAACCCCGAACCTGGTCGTGATGGCGCCTCTCGTAAGGACAAGGCCAGCCAATTTAACCAAAATCTCATTTTAAGCAGTTAATTAACATGAAAACAATATAAGCATGATTTAATAGCAATAATTCGCGGTAATATAGTTAACCATAATAGAAACCATCCCAACACAGCCCAAACCGGGGAGTCACAAGACTATGGATCCTGATACAAGTCTGCTAAATACAATATCTAGCACAACTATTTGAAGAACATAGAAACAATAAGATAAGGGAGATACGAGGCTGCGAACGCCAACAGCTACCTCGTAGTCTATGAATCACCGCCTGGACGGGAGGAGTCAGCACTCCGGAGCGGAACCAACAACGCCTGAATCTGCACACATGGCGCATGGAGTAATGTGAGTACTCCGACCCAGTGAGTAATAAATATAAATAATGATTGAAAGTAAGAAAGCACATAAAGCACAAGGCATTCTATAATGAAGCAGTAAAACATCATTTGAAAACAGTAAATCAGTGAGAAATCAAGTAGAATCTCCTTTCAACAGGTAAAACATGTAATTTTTCAGGTAAATAATGTGAAGTAAAAAAAAAGATAGAAGATCGCCCCTCGGGCTCAGTAACAACAAATCCGCCCCTCGAGCAATATTGTAGAATAGTACCAGCCCCTCGGGCTCAAATCTCAGAACAATACCAGTCCCTCGGTTATCACATGGAATAGTATCAGCTCCTCGAGCTATCACATAGTACAATATCAGCCCCTCGTGCGATATCTGACATCACAATGGGTACCCGCGCTCACTAGGGGTGTACAGACTCCGCGAGGGGCCCCTTACGGCCCAAGCACAATATCAAGCCACCTCGTGGCATCAAATATAGGCCCTCGGTCTCATATCAGTCAAGCCACCTCGTGGAGTATATAAAGTATCTCAGGCGCTCGGCCTCATATCAGTCACAAGCCACCTCGTGGCATATAAAATATCTCAGGCCCTCGGCCTCATATCACTTAGTATATCATCACATCTGGCCCTCGGCCGCACTCAGTCAGAAAATCATCACAAGCCCCTCGATGCATAGTAAAACAGTAGTTCTTTGCCCAAAAACATCATTAAAATATTATTTAAGTCTCAAAACTGAGTAAAAGTGGCTGAGTTGTAAAATAGTGAAAAACAGCATGACTGAGTTAAAGTAATAATTAAAAATAATGAGGAAATAGTGATAAAAATCCCCGAAGGGTTCAAATAATTGGCACGAAGCCCAAATATTGCAATCAGCCCAAATCATGATGATAACAAATAAGTTTCAGTCAAATACGCGATAAAAATCATCAATCGGGACGGACCAAGTCACAATCCCCAGTAGTAAACGATCCCACGCTCATCATCGAGCGCGTGTCCCACCTCAATATAGCACTACGATGTACAATCCGGGGTTTGAAACCCTCAGAACATCATTTACAATCACTAGTCACCTCGAACCGGCTATATCCCTAGCCCGCGACACCTTTGCCCCTCGAATTGGCCTCCACGCGTGTCGAATCTATCTAAAATCAGAACGAATACGTCACAATATGCTGAGGGGACAAATTCCAAGCGAAAATAATCGAAAAATACCAAAATTAGCAAATCCCGAGCCACGGGCCCACTACTCAAAGCTCAGAAATTTTCACATCGACGGGTTCCTTATCTCCCAATGAGTTGAACCATACAAAAATTATCGAATTCCGACATCAGATTGCCTCTCAAATCATCATTTTTTATTTTTGAAAGATTTTACAAAAACCCCCCATTTTCTTCAATTAAATTCACAGATCATGAGATAAATAAGTATGGAATCACAAAATATAAATGATTTAGGATAAAGGAACACTTACCCAGCTCAAACTTGTGAAAATCCTCTCAGAAATCGCCCAAAACCGAGTTCTAAAATAAAAAAAAATGAATAAAAATGTCGGACTGCGGACTTATGCACTCTGTCTACGCAAGTCGCATGTGTGAAATGCGACTTGGCTCCTATTTCCAGGAAGAAAATTGCAGTACCTGCCTTTGGTAAATCCATCATAACTTTCGGTACAAATTTCCAAATGATGAATGGTTTATCTTTCTGGAAACTAGATTCAAAGGGCTAAAACTTTCATATTTTGATCATCTAATTCCTTATATATTGCGAGATATAACCTTCCAAAGTCGGTCCTGTCAGCAGAAATATCTTCCATGCTCACTGCCTGGGAAACAATAGCAGTACCGAGCTTCGGTTAATCGATTGTAACTTTTGATGCAAATTTCCAAATGATAAATGGTTTATATTTCTAGAAACTGGATTCAAAGGGCTACAACTTTCATTTTTGGACCATCTCCAAATTCCTTACAGATTACGAGATATAAGTTTCCAAAGTCGGTCCTATGCAGCAGAAATTTCTGCCATGCGCACTGCCTGGAAAACAACAGCAGTACCAGGCTTCGGTTAATCTATCGTAACTTTTTGTATATATGTCCAAATGATGAATGGTTTATATTTCCTGAAACTAGACGCAAAGAGCTACAACTTCCATGTTTTTATAATTTCTCGGTCAAACTTTTCAAAAATCTTCCATTTCCCAACATTCGCCAAAATGCTTTGAATTGTCCTACGGATTTCCAATTTCAAATCCGGACGTACGCCTAATTCCGAAATCACCATACGAAGCTATAGCAACTCTCGGAATTCCATTCTGACCCTCGAATCAAAATCTCGCCTAACAACCAGAAATCGCCAAAATACTAACTCCACCAATTCAAGCCTAATTCTACACCGGACCTCCAAACAAATTCCGATCACAGTCCTAAGTCATAAATCACCTCCTAAAGCTAACTGAACCATCGGAACTCACATCCGATCCCTCTAACTCATAAGTCAATATCTGGTTGACTTTTCCAACTTAAACCTTCTTAAAAGAGACTAAGTGTCTAATTTCTTACCAAATCCACTCAGAATGCAAACTACTCAACTCGATCACATAAAACATGGATAACGAAGCATAATGAAGCAGAAATGGTGGAAACGGAGTGGTAACTCATGAGACGACTGGCCGGGTCGTCACATTATACCTCACTAGGTTTTGGGAGTTGAAGTTACTTTGAGTTGCAGTTTTTACTTTATACAATTGTTGATGTTTTGAGTTCTTGGATTATTATTTCAATTATTCTGCATGCATGTCAGGCTTACCTAGTTTTAGAGACTAGGTGCCGTTACGACATCCTATGGAGGGAGATTGGGGCCTTGACACTCAATCAATCAATTAGAAGGCCTTTCCCTTGATTTTTCAACTCCGAATGGCTCGAATCTAGCCAAAATAATTTCTTACTATAAATATAACTATAGAAAACTAATTTAAATAATGAAATAATAATTTTAGCTAAGAAATAAAAAATCGCTCCAAAAAGTCGACCCATGCCCACGTCTCGGAACTTGACAAAAATTATAAAATATGAACACTCATTTGATATCGAGTCTAACAATACAAGAAATATCCAAATCTGACCATATTTAGTGTGACGACCCGGCCAGTCATCCTATGAGTTACCGCTCTGTTTCCCCCATTTCTGCTTCACTATGCTTCGTTATCCGTGTTTTATGTGATCGAGTTGAGTAGTATGCGTTCGGAGTGGGTTTGGTAAGAAATGAGACACTTAGTCTCTTTTAAGAAGGTTTAAGTTGGAAAAGTCAACCGGATGTTGACTTATGAGTTAGAGGGCTCGGATGTGAGTTCCGATGGTTCGGTTAGCTTCGGGAGGTGATTTATGACTTAGGAGTGTGATCGGAATTGGTTTTGGAGGTCTGGTGTAGAATTAAGCTTGAATTGGTGGAGTTAGTATTTTGGCGATTTCCGGTTGTTAGGAGAGATTTTGATTCGAGGGTCGGAATGGAATTCCGAGAGTTGTTATAGCTTCGTATGGTTATTTCAGACTTAGGCGTATGTCCGGATTTGAAATTGGAAGTCCGTAGGATAATTTAACGCATTTTGGCGAATGTTGGAAAATGGAAGATTTTTGGAAAGTTTGACCGAGGAGTTGACTTTTTGATATCGGGGTCGGAATCCAGTTCTGAAAATCTTCCTAGGTCCGTTATGTCATTTATGACTTGTGTGCAAAATTTTAGGTCAATCGGACTCGATTTGATAGGTTTCGGCATCAAATGTAGGAGTTGGAATTTGTTAGTTTCATTAGGCTTGAATTGGGGTATGATTCATGTATTTAGTGTTGTTTGATGTGATTTGAGGCCCCGACTAAGTCCATATGATGTTTTAAGATTTGTTGATATATTCGGTTGAAGTCCCAAGGGCCTCGAATGGATTATGGATGGTTGATGGAGTTTAACTTGGGCATTTTAGGAACGTGTCGATGTCGTCTCTTCAAGAATAAGTAGTATAATATTATGCAAATGGACTCCAAATTCAATTTTAATTGAATCATTAGATCCGTATCGAAATTTCGGAGTCATAGCAAAAAGAATCGTCCAATTCGGACATCGTATGAGAAAGTTATGCCTATTTTTGTGTCAGGGAAAAATGGCCAGCGCCCGGCACCGCCTAGGGCGCCAGCAATTTCTGTGGCTACTGGAACCAGCGCCACAGGCAGCGCCTGGCGCCACCTGTGGCGCCCAAGGCAGAAAGACACTATAAAACAGGGGTTTTGGCCATTTTTGACAAAAATACAGTTGGGGGAGCTCGGTTTGGGCGATTTTTAGAGGGGTTTCCACAAATTTGAAAGAGGTAAGTGTTCTTTATCATAAATCCTTGATAGATCATGATTCCATATTCATTTACATCATGAATCCATGAATTTATGGAAGAAAAATCAAAATTTTTTACCAAATCTTCCAAGAACGAAAATTTAAGAGTTGAAAGCCAATCCGATGTCGGAATTTGATAATTTTTGTATGGTTGAACTCGTTGGGAGATAAGGAACCTATTGATGTGAAAATTTCTGAACTTCGAGAAGTGGGCCCGGGGCTCGGGTTTTGCTAATTTTGGGATTTCTTAGTATTTATTGATTGTTTTCGCGTGGGCTTTATTACCCCTGCATATTGTGATATATTAGTTCTAATTTTGGATAGATTCGACGCGCGCGGAGGCCAATTCAAAGGGCAAAGGTGTCGCGAGTTAAGATTTAGCCGGTTCGAGGTGAGTAGTGATTATAAATGATGTTCTGAGGGTTTGAAACCCCGGATTGCACATCGTAGTGCTATATTGAGGTGAGGAACGCGCTCGATGATGAGCGTGGGGTCGTTTAATACTTGGGATTGTGACTTGGTCCGTCTCGATTGATAATTTTTACTATATATTTGATTGAAACTTATTTGATACCATCATGAATTGGGCTGATTGCCATATTTGGGCTCCGTGCCGATTATTTGAACCCTTCAGGGGTAGTTATCACTGTCTCCTCACTATTTGATTCATTACTTGAAGTCATTCATGTTGTTTTCCACTATTTTTACAAACCAGCCATTTTTACTCAGTTTTGAGATTTAAATGACATTTTAAATGATATAAATGGATCGGGTGGCACGCCGCCACGGATGTGATATAAATGGATCGGGTGGCACGCCGCCACGAAATATGATATAAATGGATCGGGTGGCACGCCGCCACGGATATGATATAAATGGATCGGGTGGCACGCCGCCACAGGATTTGATCGGGTGGCACGCTGCCCCACGAGATATGATATTGCGCTTGGGCCGTAAGGGACCCCTCCCGGAGTCTGTACACCCCTAGTGAGCGCAGGGAACCCAGAGATATTACAGTTGGTAACAATGACAACTGTAGGTTACAGTTGGTAACAATGACAACTGGAAAGCAGAGCTGTGAGATTGATACTGAGCCCAGGGATATTATAGTTGTTAACAATGACAACTGTAGGTTACAGTTGGTAACAATGACAACTGGTAACCAGAGCTGGGAAGATTTTACTGTTTTAAATGATACTGAGCCCAGGGATGTTACAGTTGGTAACAATGGCAACTAGTAACCAGAGCTGGGAAGATTTTTAAATGATTCCTTACTGATTTACTATTTTCAAATAATGGTTTACTGCTTCATTATGCATTGCCTTGTGCTTTACTTGTTTCCATACTTTCAGTCATTATTTATATGCATTACTCACTGAGTTGGAAGTACTCACATTACTCCCTGCACCATGTGTGCAGATTCAGGCGTTATTGATTCCGCTCCGAGGCATTGACTACGACTGTCCGAGCGGTGATTCAGAGACTACGAGGTAGCTGTTGGCGTCCGCAGCCCCGTATCTCTTTTATCTTGTTGTTCCCACTTTCTCCAACTAATTGTGCCAGAGATATTATAATAGAAATTTTGTTATTAGGATTTCATTAGTTGCTCATGACGTTGTGACACCCCGGTTTGGGTTGTTGTTGGGATGGTTCACTATGTTTTTCCGTAAATGACTGCTATTAAACTATGTTATGTTGTTCTCTTGTTAAATTAACTGCTTAACATGAGTTATGGTTCGAATTGGCTAGCCTTGTCTTCACGAGAGGCGCCATCACGACCGGGTTTAGGATTCGGGTCGTGACATTTAGCCTTTCAAAACCCAAAAACTTGGTTTAAGAACTTCTACACTTTTTCTCCAAATTTTCCACCCTAAATCTCTAATTACATGATGAAATCAATTATAGATGATAGCATCCTAGGAAGCTCAACACTATTCAAGGATAAGGATGAAGCTTTGGAATCTCAAAGACGGCTTTAACAAGATGTCAAGCTAAAGAGTTGCAAAACAAGGTCATTAGACTTCAAGTGCAAAATAAAGTTGTTAATTAGGATGAAGAGCTCAAGGATAAAGGATATGAATTGGCTAGGTATTACAATTGTTTTATGGCCCAAATTTATGTCCAAGAAGAGGAGGATGGGATCCCAAGAGATATCCTTTGAAGAAGGTCCTAGTCAGTCCACTTTTGGACAAATTTAGCACCTAAAATGTGTCCGAATTTGCAGCCCATGAAGTCCTACATAAAGCCACGTTTTTATAACATAAAAAGAACTTACTTGATGTCGAAGAAGGGTAAATAGGCGTACTAGATATTGAGTGCAAGTTGGTGCCAAGTTGCTTGCAAATTTCCTTCAAGATTTCCAAGATTTTCAAGATTCTATCCAAGATTGGTTTGGGACTTATTTCCATATATTTTGGGACTATATTTATTGCTTTCCTAGTTAGTTAAGATTATGTTTTCCTTTTCCTAGGATGTTGGAATTACTTTCCAAGAATGGCTTGATTTTTGTTTCCTAGTATTTTCCTTTTCCTAAGGTAGTTGGACTTGTTGTTCAAAGTAGTTTATGACTTTATTTCCTTATTTTTTTAGCCTTAATTTCGTGACCCGCTCCTACCTATATAAGGGGTATCTTCTTTGTTTTAGATTTAGATTATTATAGATATCAATAAAAATTGTGAGATTTTTCTTGAACTCTTGTGTGTGGCTACTCTTGGATTTATTTATCAAACTTCAAGACTCACCTTAAGGTGGTAATATTAAACCCTTTTCGAAATCTTAGATCACTTCTACGTATTCAAGAAAGGTGATAGTTTAGGCTTATTGTTGTTCTTGTTATTCTAAAGGGTCGGGTGTCACAATCTATCTCTTGTTTTTAAGTCTCTACCAAAGGCGACTAGTTCTTCTTTAGCTAATTATTGTTGTTAGGATTCGATTTCAAGAATAGAATTATTGATTCAAGCAACTCTTTCTTGAATTCAATCTATCTTTAATTTCTGTCTTCTTTTTTGTTTCTTTATTTTCTTTTAGCGTCCGCATATTTCTTGATTTTTCTTTACTAATTCTTGATCTCCTATTGTGTTGTTATCATCCACGATGGCCATCGCAGAGCTCATTCCGGCAATCAAGCACTGGTCAGATGCCTCATACGGGCGGGTTACTACTGGCCCACCATGAAAAACGATGCCGCAGACTTCGTGAGGAAATGCGAATAGTGCCAAAAGTACGCCCCAATGATTCACCAAGCAGGTGAACACCTCCACTCAGTCACCTCCCCTTGGCCATTCATCAAATGGGGAATGGACATCGTGGGCCCCCTCCTAGAAGGACGAGGTAATGTACAATTCATTTTGGTTTTAACTGACTATTTCCCTAAATAGGTGGAAGCAGGAGCATTCGTCCAAATACAGGAACATGAGGTAATCACCTTTATATGGAGAAACATCATATGCCGATTCAGCCTACCCATGAAAATTAGTTGTGACAACGGACCACATTTCACAGGGAAGAAAACCGCAATTCTTCGAGAAATGGCACATCCAGCAGGTAACTGGAAAGCAGAGTCATCCAGTAAGTCTATACTGAACATCATGAAGAAAAAGCTCGAAGATGCTAGGGGACTGTGGTCGAAAATGCTACTAGAAGTATTATGGGCCTATCGAACAACTCTGAAGACGAGCACAGGAGAGACGCCCTACTCTTTGGTCTATGGAACTGAGGCAGTAATACCAGTCGAGGTAGGAGAACCCAGCCTATGTACTCCTATGAAAGCGGCACGAGCAACGACGAAAGCAGGAGGCAAGAACTCGACGAAATCGACGAACAAAGAGACATGGCGTACACAAGAATGGTTGTCCAAAAACAACAACCAGAATGTTATTACAACAAGAAAGCAAAGGCCCGACCGTTTAAAGTCGGGGACAACGTACTGAAAGCGAAAACTCAAGCAAGCAAAGATCTCCGAGAAGGCAAGCTGGGAACAAACTGGGATGGTCCGTACAAAATCACAGCCAGAGCGAACAAGGGTTCATTCCAACTAGAGATAATGGAAGGAAAGCTATTACCAAACAACTGGAATATTAGCCACCTCAAATACTGCAACTTCTGAGAGGAAAAGCGTCCCCCAAGTCGTACTCTTTTTTCCCTACTTGAGTTTTGTCCCATTTGGATTTTCTCAAGGAGGTTTTTAAAGAGGCGGCGAAGGGAACGCTTTGCGTCGAAGTACACGAAGGTAAGGTCGTACTTACTATTTCATTGCTCGACCTCGTAATGCTCTCCAAGTCAATCAATGATGGGACTACATTGAGTGGGACTGGGACTGGAACGTCAGCCAACACCCAAAAATCTATAAATTTCACCAAGTATGTAACCAAAGCAACAATATCAAAGCAATAAGAAACTTAAGCTTATCAACACACCTTTTTCGTGTTAAGGTTATGTTCGACCCTGCTCGAACAAACACTTACAGGCCCTCGGCCGCGATTTAACGAAAGGTCATGTTCGACTAAGCTCGAACAAACACCTATTGGCCCTCGGCTGCGATATAACAAAAGGTTATGTTCGACCTCGCTTGAGAAAATACCTACCGGCCCTCATCCGCGATTTAACAAAAGGTTATGTTCGACTAAGCTCGAACAAACACCTACTGACCCTTAAACGCGATATAATGAAAGGTTATGTTCGACCCGCTCGAACAAACACTTACCGGCCCTCGGCCGCGATTTAACAAAAAATTATGTTCGACCAAGCTAGAACAAACACCTACCGGTCCTCGGCCGTGACTTAACGAAAGGTTATGTTCGACTAAGCTCGAACAAACACCTACCAGTCCTCGGCCGTAATTTAACGAAAGATTGTGTCTGACCTCGCTTGAACAAACACCTATTGGCCCTCGGCCACATCCCAACAAAGAAACAAAAAATATACATAAGTATAGAAAATAAATCATAGGAAGAGAAGAAGATGAAAGGAACAACTTTAATATTTCATATACTTAAAACTGTTTACAATAGGTTCGTGGAGACGCCGACAAAAAATACACAAAAAATCAAAAGAGAAAACTACTGGTCACCACTATTACAACCTTCAACATCCTCGCCAACTTGGGCCTCAACAACATCGCCACCTTGACCATCAATACCCTTGCCATCGCCACCTTTACACTCAAGATATGCCGCATCATACTAGGCATTCTCCTCGAGCTGGTCAACACCCTCATCCCCCTCATCCTCACCGGCCTCAGACATAGCGGGTTCATACCCACAAATGACTCGAGCTTCATGAGCCTTAACACGAACATTTTCAAAGGCGACCTCAGAAATGGATCCCACCGCATGAAAATATTGAACATCTAACTGGGACTCGGCATGGATCCACTCCTCGTATAACTCCCGAGGAATATTAGGAAAATCTAAAGTGCAGGAAGAGGACGACTCTGCCAGTAACTGGGCCTTCTAGGCCTCTAGAACAATAACTTGATCATAGAGGCCAAAAGTTTTTTTCTCCAACTCTCCAATCCTCTCATCGAAATGCTCTTTTTTAAGCCTTGCCATTGTTAAGTCATTTTCTCGCTCGGAGCGGAGAGTCCGAATCACCACTTCAAGAGACTCCGTCTTCCTGAAAGCCTCCAACCGAGCGAACTCCGCCTTCTCTAGATCCTCCTTCTTCTCGGCGACCTCACCACTAAGAGCCTCCACCCTAAATTGACACTCCTCAAGCTTGGCTCGCAGCAAAACCACCCGAGCTTGGAGATCACTGCACTAGGCTTCAACCCCCTTACTGAGCTCGAGCTCTTCCTCCTTGCTCCTCAATGTTCCCTTCAAGACGCTACACTTCCCCACCATCGGCACTAGCTCCTCGTCCATTGCCTTCAAGTCATCCTTCAATTGGCGCACATCACCATTTTCGCGGAGGCGACACTGAAGCTTCTGTTACTTTTAGGACTCTGAAGTACTTGTCCAACAACTTCACATAGATATCTTTACGTCTCTGCTCCCTACGAGCACTCTCAATCTCCAGGATGACCGTCTACAAAACGAATGAAGTTAGGGCCTACGAAAAGACAAAAGTTAAGGAAAATAATGGATATCAAATGTACTTACTCGAAGGGCGAGGCCAGAAATGTTATTCGACAGGTCGCTGTCATTCATAGTTTTGAGGGTCGTACCCTCAACTTCAGAACTAAGAGGGACAAGTGAGGGGATAATCTTCTCGGTATCCACGAGAATATTACGGTCTATCAGGATCGTAATAGTCGTTGAACCCCCCTCCAACCTCACTTCAAGCTGAGTAACCCCCTCGTCGATCATCCTCAGCTCGTTTACATCCATGTCAGAATCGGATCCAACATCCTCCTAGGCAAGAACCTTCCCTCTATCAACAATCGAAGAAGGTACATCTGCTGCAACCCTAGAAGAGGGAGGGGGAGTGTTTTGTGTGGTGTCCAATTTTCGCGTATACTGATTATAGAAGGACCTGATTCTTCTAAGTATTTCATATACTACTATTGCGGAAATAATAAATGTGAAAAGTAAAGAACACAAGTATTTTTACGTGAAAAACACCCGGCTCAAAAGGTTAAAAAATCACGACCTACTACTCAGTAGGATTTTCCCCAACACTTTACTAAATCACAGAGTCAAAACAGTATTTACAAAACTCTTTGTAAACCTAAGGATTAACTCTAATCCTGTTGTGGCAACCAGCCTCTAATTGTTGCGAAAACTTCAAGTTAACTCTAATTTAAATACTCTAAGTACCTAATACAATCGCTTCTAGATAAAGCTGAAAGGTACAACTTGAAAACACCTACTACAATTGAACTAGAATAAAAGACAGACGCTTGGAACCGGTTCTTCTATCTGGTTCATGTAGCTTCAGGTTCGCACACTTGAATCACATAAGAATTATTTGCAAAATGCCTAGCTATTTTGCTCTCAACTCACGTTTAGCTTCAACATTTGTGCGTGCCTGTAAAATGAGAACATCCTGCAATATATAGAGTTAGTAGAATGCTAAATAACTAGATTTCTGATGCTACTCTTCCTTGGTGGAAGAGTTCTAGTTATCTTCAACTTCTAACTCCTCCCTTATTTGGATAAAGTTCTCTTCGAATAAGGAGTCACTCTCCTTATTATTTATGCAACCTTTTTGATCAGGAGATATTAGATATAACAACTTAAGCTTATCTCCTTCACGACGTCCCTTATGCTTGAATCTGCTCGTGTCTGTGTACACTGTGTATGGACCTGGTTCATGCACAAGTTTCTTTGTTAATCATCAAAACGAAACTTCACTTGAGACAACAAATTCCCCCTTTTTGATGATGACAAACTCTATGCTTTTCATAAGCATAGGCCCTGTATCAACTCAGCTCAACACCAAGACAAGGTTAGAACACTTTTTATTTTGAAGTCAATAATCATCAAGGACCAGGTTCATTAGGTTATAAACATCACAGTCCAAAGTAAAAAAGCACAACCTATCTTCCCTCTTTTGGCATCATCGAAAAGTTGCATAATTATGTTAGATAACCAGATTTTAATAGAAATTACTCATGGCCACTAGATCTACTTCAAATGCAATCATGGAGTCAAGCATCATTTATCAATCTAATGATATTAACCATCTAAGAAGCATCAACAAATAGTTAGAGCACAAAAACAGTTAATTCTCATTGATACTCTGTCATCCACAAGCATAAAGAGAAATAAAAATACTAGATCATGAGCAAAAGAAACTACAAAAAAATCCCATCCGAGTCATTGGTTGGTCTAACTAGGCTAGGAAAGTTATAAGGCTGGGAAGGACCAGGTTCTTGGTTCTTGTCTTGAAGCAGTTTCAGCATATCCTGAAGAATGCCATCATTCTCTCCTTCTCGTTTGCAAGCTCAGCTCTGAGAGCATCTCTCACAGCTTCTACTTCGGCCAACTTCTTCTTCATCCTTTCAATTTCAACATCCTTAGCACCACTCTCTTGCACCAAGGCTCGCACTTTGCTGTTCACAGGTACCTTTTTGGATGAATCAGGTTCTTTGGGAGTCGTGTGGACTTCATAGTCACAAGCATTCAAAGTGTTTTTCCCCAAAGTGATCATTGCTTGTACCAACCTCCCATTTCTTGATGGGTATCTTAAAGTGTGCGAGTGCATCCGTGAGAATACACCCATGGGGTATGGAATGAGTTTTGGTGCTAGTGAGAATCCTATCGAGAAGCTGGATGATGAATCTAGGCCAATTTATTTGCCTCCCACTGTCCAAACATTCCATAAGGACCAGGTCCGTAAATGTGGCAATGTGCCTCCTTTCCTGCCTAAGCAGCATAACTTCATTAACAAATTCGAACAACACTTTATAGGGTGGCTTCATCTCATTGTACACAGCCTTGGGCTCAAGCTCTTTAGCATTGTCACCAAAATTTCTTGTAATGGCAAGGGCAGTAGGGAGATTCTCTAGGCTTGGCCATTTGAGTTTCTTGTAGTCATTGTACCCTACAGCAGGTACACCTAAAATCTCTCCCAGTTCTTTGTCATCAAAACTCACTGTCACCCCCTTTACAGACACTGGTGACCCTACCATCTTTAATCTCACAATTTGCCATAAACTCCACAATCTCAGTTCTGGCAAGCTTTCCATCCATCTGAAGGACCATGTCCTTCCAATGCACTTGTAACTTCTCCAGCAGAATCAACATACCTTCCTCCTCTAAGTCCCTGAGGAGTCTACCTTTCAAGATGATTCTCTTCCCAAACTTAACCATCTTGTCCTTCTTCTTCTTCTTCTTCCTCTTCTTCTTCTTCTTCTTCTCCTTCTTCTCCTTCTCCTTCTCCTGCTTCTCCAAGCTTTCTATCCATATGAAGGACCATGTCCTTCCAATGCACTTGTAACTTCTCCAGCAGCATCAACATACCTTTCTCCTCTAAGTCCCTGAGGAGTCTACCTTTCAAGATGGTTCTCTTCCCAAACTTAACCATCTTGTCCTTCTTAGCATCAGCTTCTTCTTCTTCTTCTTCTTCTTCTTCTTCTTCTTCTCCTGCTTCTCCTTCTTCTCCTGCTACTTCTTCTTCTTATTCTTCTTCTTCTTCTTCTTCTTCCTCTTCTTCTTCTTCTTCTTCTTCTTCTTCTTCTTCTTCTTCTTCTTCTTCTTCTTCTTCCTCTTCTTCTTCTGTTGACCAAGGAAGATGGCCCTGCAGACTTTGTCTTTGAAACAGACTTTGTTGTAGAAGTCTTGATCTTCTTTGCCTTTGGAGTCACGACCTCCATTTCTTCTGCCTCCTCTTCATTCTGACGAACCTTGAACAGAATTTGTTGTAGAAGTCTTGATCTTCTTTGCCTTTGGAGTCACGACCTCCATTTCTTCTACCTCCTCTTCATTCTGACGAACCAAGTCCATCTCATCAATTTCAACTGCCTCAACCGGACAGAATGCCTTCCTCTGATTCCTGGAATGAGAGTGAGCTTGCTTCTTCAATGCCGTTGTCTTAGTCTAGGAATGCGCTAGTAAACTGTAGCGAAATCACTGGAAATGAGAGAGATGTGAGTGACTTAGCAGTAGCTTTTCTCTTACTTTCTTTTAAGGCCTTTTCCAGTTTAGCCTCACTCTGCTTCTTCTCACTCCTTGTAGCTCGTCCTCTTGTAGGAGGAGTCTCTACTGGGATAGACAAGGCAACCTTTATTTTCTTGTTTTCCCTAGCAGTACCAGGGATTCTAGCTCCTGAACTCCTTTTACTTTTAGGATTCTAACTGTTAGACACCTTTTTTAGTAAGTCTTCAAGAGGTTACTACTCAGATGGAACAGGTTCTTGAACCTTCTTCCCCAATATAATCAACCCCTCCACAGCTTCTCTCGACCCACTTCCCCCTTTTTCTTTCACACTTTCTTCTTTTTCAGCCAATTCCTCAGTTCCTCCTTCCATAACTCCAATTTCTTCAGTCTGACCAACAGGGGTAGGTGAAGATTCAACCACTCTTTGTCCTATTCCCCTCGCATCACTTTGAGCTCCTTTACTTTCCTTTTCTTTCCCCCTTTTATTTTTACCACCCATTTTCTCAAACTCAGCAGTCTCTACCCCAGCCACTTTTCCTACAAGAACAAATCTATTTTCCAAATTTTCTGTAACTTCAGAGGGTACTTCATATGTAACTTTAGGATCATATTTTACCTGCTCTGTTTCAGATGAAGCAGTTTCTTCCCCATCAGTTGCAGATTAGAACGAGTCTTCAGATTTTTGGGGTTCAACACCCTGACTTGCCCTCAATCGCTTATTGATTTTCTTGATTTGTTCTTTTTCAGCAACAACCTTACAAGCCAGCATTTTGACCCTTCCTTTCTTAAATGTGGGTGTGATTAAGGGTGTGATGGATGGTGTAGGTGTTATTTTCTTGGGTGGTGATAAAGGATTCTAAGAAGGATTTGCCATCGCTGTGTTTGGGTATGAGAGAAGATGATGATTTGTGTGTTTGGAAGATTAGAGAAAATAAAGAGAATTTTGACAGTTTGGAAATTAAGAGTTGAATAAACAATTAAGGTCTAATTAATTTAAAGAAGTGGAGTTTAATTGGGTAACAACTACCTTTTCAGAAGTTCAGAAATTCAGAAGTTCAGAGGTCTAATCAACTTGGGAGTCAGTTTGAGGAGACGTTTGTGACTTTCCCTAGAATCTAGGCAGTTATTGTATTTTTGGACTCTTTTGAATGAAACTGGTTCATTTCATAATAGATAAGCTCAAGGAGGTTAGCATTAAATGGGACTCTCCTCTTGATCATAATCCAAATATAATTATTTCAAAATATGCAGTGTGGAGAATACGTACCAAGTAATCTTGATGAACCAGGTTCTTCACTAAGAAATCTCTTGTGTAAGTCTGAATTTTCCAATAAAATAGAGATAATATCATTAGAGATTAATAAGTCATATTAGCACATGACACAAGAGTACATTGATACAAGTATTAGACTGAGCAAAATCTAATCAAATTATGTACAAAAATTCATAATTTCTCTAACCAATTTTATCCTCTTTCAAAAGCAAGAAAGTGGTAAGCACCACCAGGACGATGGAACTGGTCCTTATGGATCTTTGTGGACCAATGAGAACATTGAGAAGAGGTGGTAAGAGATATGTGATGGTGCTTGTTGATGATTACTCTAGGTTTACTTGAACATTGTTTTTAACATCTAAAGATGAAGCATTTGACATGTTCACTTCTTTTGTTAGAAAAACTAAAAAACAACTAGGTAATCAACTTGCATCAATTAGGTCTGATCATGGTACTGAATTTGAGAATGATAAATTTTCTAAATTTTGTGATGAGCATGGCATAATTCATAATATTTTTCTGCTCCTAGGACTCCACAACAAAGTGGAGTACTTGAAAGAAAGAATAGGACATTGGAAGAAATGGCTAGGACTATGCTCCTTTCTAGTAAACTGCCCCATAGTTTCTGGGCAGAAGCTGTGAACACTGCATGTTACATCATAAATAGGTGCATGACTAGACCTCTTGTTGAAAAGACTCCTTATGAGTTACTTAAAGGAGAAGGCCAAACATATCCCATCTTAGAGCATTTGGATGCAAGTGCTTTGTGCATAATAATGGTAAAGACTCCCTAAGTAATTTGATCCCACAAGTGATAAGGGAGTATTCTTGGGATATTCTTCACATAGTAAAGCTTATAAGATCTATAACAAAAGAACTATGTGTGTAGAAGAAAGTGTACATGTGATTTTTGATAAAACTAACATTCTTTCTGAGAGGCAGGAACATGATGATGAAGCAATTGGGCTGGTAAGAAACGCAAGTGAAACCACATCCCAGACTGAAGCTGCACCACAGGAAGGAACATGTGATAGAACAGGTCCTTCCACCTAGGGAAAATTGACAGGGGGAACTGAACAGAGGAAGTGATCCTCAAATCTCGAGGGAACCTGTCCATGAACCTGTTCCTCAGCAATAAAACATTGAAGGAACATCTAGGGGAAACTAGTCATTTGTGAAACCTTATAAGTATCAAAGTTCTCATTCCATTAAGAACATAATTACTGATCCAACCTCTGGAATCAAAACCAGATCTTCGTTGAAGAATCTTTGTGCTTTTGATGCTTTTTTATCTCTTATTAAACCTAAAAATGTTGCTAAATCTTTGCAAGATGCAGACTGGGTGAATTAAATGCAAGATGAACTCAACCAATTTGAGAGAAGTCAAGTTTGGCACCCGGTACCAAGACCCAAGGACAAATCAGTAATTGGCACAAAATGGGTCTTCAGAAACAAACTTGATGAAGATGGAACAGTTACAAGTAACAAGGCAAGATTGGTGGTTCAAGGATATAGTCAAGAGGAGGGCATAGACTATGATGAGACTTTTGCTCCAATTGCAAGATTGGAGACAATTAGACTCCTTATAGCCTTTGCTGCTTATATGGAATTCACTCTCCATCAGATGGATGTCAAGAGTGCCTTCCTCAATGGCTATCTAAAGGAAGAAATGATTGTCAAGCAACCTCCGGGCTTTGAAAGCAAGGAATTGCCTGATCATGTGTACAAGCTTGACAAGGCACTTTATGGGCTCAAGCAGGCTCCAAGAGCATGGTATGAAAGATTATCAAAAAAATTTCTTAAGCATGGCTACAAGAGAGGTAAAATTGACAATACTTTATTACTGAAAGAAAAAGGTAAAGATCTCTTAGTAGTTCAGATATTTGTCGATGATATAATTTTTTGGAGCAACTACTGATAAGTTAAGTAAAGAATTTGCTAAACTAATGGAGAGTGACTTTGAAATGAGTATGATGTGTGAACTTAATTTCTTTTTAGGCTTACAAATTAAACATAATTCAAATGGAACTATGATCCATCAGCAAAAGTATGTGAAACAGTTGCTTAAAAGGTTTAAAACGGAAGATGCCAAAGAAATTGAAACTCCTATAGCAACAACCACAAAATTGGATGTAGAAGAACCTGGTTCATCTGTTGATCAGAAGTTGTATAGGGGAATGATTGGCTCTTTGTTGTATCTCACTGCTAGCAGACCTGATATTGTTTTCAGTGTAGCCATTTGTGAGAGATTTCAGGCAAGTCCAAAGGAGTCTCACTTGACTGTTGTCAAGAGGATCTTGAGATACCTTAAAGGCACCGCTAACCTTTGTCTATGGTATCCAAAAGGTATTAATTTCAACTTACTGGGATATGCTGATGCTGAATATGCAGGTTTTCTTGTGGATAGAAAGATCACCTCAGGTACGGCACACTTTCTTGGCTCATGTCTTGTGTCTTGGGCCACCAAAAAGCAAAACTCTGTGGCCTTATCTACTGCTGAAGCTGAGTATGTTGTTGCTGCCTCATGTTGTGCTCAATTGTTGTGGATCAAACAGCAACTAATGGACTTTGGAATTGATGTAGGTTGTATCCCCATCTTTTGTGACAACACTAGTGCAATTAGTATGACCAAGAACACGGTTCATCACAAGATAACTAAGCACATAGATGTTAGGCATCATTTTTAAGGGACAACTATGAGAAGGGTTTAATCACTGTGGAATTTTGTGCTACTGACAAAAAAAATAGCTGACATCTTCACAAAAGCTCTAAGGTCGGTCCATGTATGAAAATAGAGTAAGTGTACTCTTTGAAAATTAGCTTGTTGTAGTACGGTCCATGTATGAAAATAGAGTAAGTGTACTCTTTGAAAGTTAGCTTATTGTAGTGCGAAAGTTTCCCGAGTTATGAACAGCTAACGTTGGTTATAGTACAAAAGTTTTCTGAGTGTGTAGCTTGGCAAGCCGTCCCTGAATGGGTTGTTGAAGCCAGCCCCTTTTGTAGGAAAACTTTTGCGACTATAAACAAATTAACTGTTTGTGTAGCTTGGCAAGCCGTCCCTTATGGGTTGTTGAAGCCAGCCCTTTTTTGTAGGGAAATTTTCGTACCTATGATTAAGCTTGCTTTCCTCGAGTCTCTTGCTTTGTTTCTCGTACCGTGGTGTCGTTCCTACGATTAGGCTTGCTTTCACGGAGTCCCTTGCTTTGTTCCTTATACTGTGGACTAGTTTGTTGAGTTGACTTAGACTGCCATGCCCAAGTCTCTTGTGCCAAAGGAGGGGATCATTATCCAACACACTTAAGCAAGTGAGTTCATTATCTGAAAGTGTGGATAAATCTACAACATACATGTTGTTCATTCTTTTTCCCTGCAAAACTTCCTTGTCGGTGGTAAGATTAATCACAAAGCATTTTGTAGAGGTGAATGTTACCATGTTACCTCTATCACATAATTGTGATACACTTATAAGACTGTACTTCAGTCCATCTATCAAGTAGACGTTCTCAATAGAGTGAGAATTTGTCTTACCTACCTTTCCAACCCCAATGATCTCACCTTTCTTCCCATTTTCAAAGGAGACATTACCTCGTTTAAGGTCCTCAAGTGAAAGGAACTGGTTCTTGCTTCCTGTCATGTGCTTTGAGTAGCCACTATCCATGTACCATATTTGGCTGCTCCACTTCACTTGGACCTGCAAATGGAAATCAGGGGTTAGTCTTAGGAACCCAAACTAGTTTGGGTCCCTTTCTGTAGGCAAAAGGATGAATCAAATTCTTTTCAGTGTAACTTGGTAGCCTATTATTCCCTTGAACAAATTCTTTGTTCTTTTGACTTGTCTTTTCTTTTGCAGTGCGTTCACTTTTATAGTGACCTGTTTCTCCACGGTGTGTGCAAATCTTGTTTTCAGGAAGTGTGAGATACTTGCTTTTAGGATTCCACTTGGGTGCCAGGCTCCCAAAGCCAAGTCCTCTTCTGTTGCTACTATGGTGTTCTTGTAGCTACGAAAGTGCATCGGAGGACCTATTCTATTTACAAGTTCTGTCTAACTCATGCTTGACCTTTCTTAGATCCTCGTTTAGGATTCTTACCTGCTCATCCCTTTTGTATAACTCATCTTTCATTTTTCCTACGTTTTCTTCTAGAGTGAGTTGTGTGTGATAAGTTATCTTTTTACCTGTTCTAATTTCAATTTTAGATTTTCAGATCTAAGATCTAGGATAGTTGAGTCAAGTGCATGAATCTGGTTCTTCAACACATTGTTTTCACTTATAGTTTCACTAAACCTAAGTTCCAAGTTTTTGCACTTAGCCTTCAAAATCACACATTCTTTAGATAGTTGTTCCTTTTTATTATTTACATCCTCAGATTCATCAATTAGTTCTAGAAGTAACTCAGACAACCTTTTTTTAGATAACAATTTAATTTTGTCTTTGAGATGAATTACACTTACCTCAGTTTCTTCATCAGATTCTCTGATTGCCATAAGTGCTTGTTCATTCTCATCATCGTCTGAGCTTTCATCTGAGCTTTCTCCCCAAGCAGCGACCATGGCCTTGGTTGATCCTTTGTTGTTTCTTTTCTTGGGTTGAACCTGTTCCTTCTTCCTGTTCCTTCGTTCAACTCTTTCTTTCTTCCATTCAACTTCCCATAAAGGACAGTTCTTGATGTGATGATCAGTCTTTCCACACTTATAGCAGCCATCATTGATTTGCTTCTCCGGAGCTTTTGACTTGCTATAATTTCCACTTCTTAAAGAACCCTTTCCTCTCCTCAGGTACTTCTTGAAGTCCCTGGTGATCATAGCCATTTCATCATCTTCTAGATCAGAACCTTCAGTGATTTTGAGTGCCAAGCTCCTTTCATTCTTAGGTACATCCATTTTCATGGTTTGTCTCCTAAGTTCATATGCAATAAGATTTCCAATTAATTCATCCAATGGGAGAATGGCAATGTTCTTTGATTCCTGAATGGCAGTGATTTTTCTTTCCCAAGTGATAGGAAAAAGCCTTGTCAGTATTTTCTCGACTCTATCTTCTTCAGGAATAATCCTTCCAAGAGACTTTAACTCATTTGTCAAAGTAGAAAACCTGGTGTACATCTCTTGGATGGTTTCTTCTTCCTTCATAGTAAAGTTCTCATATTGAGAATACAGTAGAGTTCCTCTGGATCTCTTCACCTGAGGTGTTCCTTCATGAGCTACTTGCAAAGTATCCCAAATTTGCTTAGCAGTGGTACATCTTTGGATTCTGCTGTACTCATCTGGACCAAGTCCACAAACAAGCCATTTATTGGATTTAGTATTCTTCTCCCATTTCTTCAATTCCTCATCAGTACAATCTGCTCTTGTCTTTGGCACCTCTACTCCTTCAACATTTATCTTCAAGGTAGCCAGCGGACCATAGGTGACAATGTCCCTTAGCTCATAGTCCTCTCCTATAATGTGATCTCTCATCCTGTTTTTCCACCATGAGTAGTACTGGCCATTAAAGAGTGGTGGCCTAGCAGTGGATTGCCCTTCCTAGTTTCCAGGCGGTGCACTCATCTTGATCTTCTCCTAAGATGTTAGCCTCTTCAAGGATAACCTGCTCTGATACCAATTGATGTTTTATACTTCAATGCCACACAAGAGGTGGGATGATTTATGTGGTGTCTAATTTTTGCGTGCACTGATTGTAGAAGGACCTAGTTCTTCTAAGTGTTCCTTATACTACTGTTGCGGAAATAGTAAATATTGAAAGTAAAGAACACAAGTATTTTTATGTGGAAAACACCCAGCTCAAAAGGTGAAAAAACCATGACCTACTACTGAGTAGCATTTTCCCCAAAACTTCACTAAATCACAGAGCCAAAACAGTATTTACAAAACTCTTTATAAACCTAAGGATTAACTCTAATCTTGTTGTGGCAACCAACCTCTGACTTTTGCGACAACTTCAAGTTAACTCTAATTTAAATACTCAAAGTACCTAATACAATTGCTTCTAGGTAAAGCTGAAAGGTACAACTTAAAAACACCTACTACAATTGAACTAGAATAAAAGACAGACACTTAAAACTGGTTCTTCTATCTGATTCATGTAGCTTCAGGTTCGCACACTTGAATCACACAAGAATTGTTTGCAAAATGCCTTGCTATTTTGCTCTCAACTCACGTTTAACTTCATTGTTTGTGCGTGCCTGTAAAATGAGAACATCCTGCAATATATAGAGTTAGTAGAATGGGAAATAACTAGAGTTCTAATGCTACTCTTTCTTGGTGGAAGAGTTCTAGTTATCTTCAACTTCTAACTCCTCCCTTTATCTTGGATAAAGTTCTCTTCGAGGAAGGAGTCCTTCTCCTTATCATTTATGCAATCTTTTCGATCAGAAGATATCAGATATAACAACTTAAGCTTATCTCCTTTACGTGCATCCCTTATGCTCGAATCTGCCCGTGTCTTTGTACACTGTGTATGGACCTGGTTCATGCACAAGTTCCTTTGTCAATCATCAAAACAAAACTTCACTTGGGCCAATATAAGGTTTCAGTGACGGGATTCTGTGACGACCGCCAGTAAAAATAGATTTTACTTATGAAGCTACTCAGATCAACAGAATGTAACAATAGTTTTGGTGGCGACAGCAGGAGTCGTCACAGAAAATCTGTCACCGAGAACCTTGTTTCATCTAGTATTAGCAGTCAAACAAGGCAAATTATTTTCTCAACTCAGCTTTTCCTTAGTTTCAGCCATCAATGCAACAAAGCCAAACTCAAATTGATCTTTAATATTGTTATTTCTAATCACACAGTTCTTGTATCTAAAATACATTAATGTATAGTATGAATAGAAACAGAGATTATGTGGCTGGTTTTGGGGGGGGGGGGTGAACGTCAAATTAGAAAAGATTCACAAAAGGAATCTTGCGAGAGAGTGCAAGTTCTTCTACAGTCCAAGCTGAGGAGGTTGTTTGCTAAATATAAGCAGCAACATGTTGTAACAAAAAGATGGTCCAATCTTATTCAATCTTCACACACCTTACTTGCATTAGTCTTTGTGAAAATACTTCCATCGTAATAAGAAATAAGAAAAGAATTGGATGATCTCTCCATTTTCCTTCCCTATATCTTCCATTCACTGTTGTGTAATACTTTAAAGCTGAAACCACCTTTCTCTTTTTTAGTTACTTTTTTTTTTGTATGTCTGTTAAATCTATTATTGAAATAACCTTAAACTTACTTATAAAAATTGAAGCAAACTCGAAAGTATTCCATCTTTTCATTCGTTTTCGTACAACTTTTACTAAATATTAATATTGCATTAGTAAAGATTCCCTTTTTGGTTACATGCATGGTCTTATTTCATAGGATGAACTTGAGTTTAGGTGTAACTAATCCTATAATCTGAGTTGAATGAATAACATCTGATGAAAGTTCAGACTTCTAGCAGTCAAACAGTCAGGAAACATCAATTTGGAGTTAACTGATGCTATATAAATGTTTTTGTAAATCAGAAGATAGACATTGATTCGATGCTCCTAGTGTAAACCAACAATGGCAAAACTCCGTGGACACCACAGACCTGAGGATATTAGAGGAAAAGTAAACAAAGTGAGAGGATCACACACTACTTTAGAGAAGCTAATTAATCCAAGATTACTAAAGCACAAAAGGCTGCACAGCAGAAAGGTACTACTGCCTCCCATCTGTCCCAATTTGTTTGATGTTGTATACAATTTTTTCTTGCCTTTTAAATACTTTGAATTATTAGTTATAGTAACTTATAATACTTCTAATGTAGTTTCCAAATAAATAAATTTTATTTAAGAAAAATAAAGATTCTATTGCTGAATTCGCTGTCAAAATTGTCACGACTCCAATTTCCCTCCGTAGGATGTCGTGATGGCACCTAGTCTTAGGGACTAGGTAAGCCTAACACTTACTGAATTAACGGCAAACTCAAACAAAAACTATTAAACATGAACAGAAATTTTCTATACAAAGCTTACAATCCTAAAACCGGTAGTACAAGTCATAAGCTCTACTGAGTTTACTAGAAAGTCTTCTAAGTCAACTGTTTTGGAATAGAAATAAACAGTACAAGTACAATATCAGAAGGTGACTCCAAGGCCTACGAACGCGACGACAAGTATATCTTGAATCTCCACAGCAAAGTCCGAACAGCTAGCTAATGATCAACCAACTCCGTAGTACTTGAATCTTCACAAAAATGTGCAGAAAGCGTAGCATGAGTATACCACAGCGGTACCCAGTAAGTATCAAGACTAACCGCGGTGAAGTAGTGATGAGGGACAGTCAAGACGCATACTAGATCAAATAACCTATACAAGTACGAATGTGAAACTAACAGGGAACAATATCAGAATAAAACTAAGCATGATAACAATGCCAAATAGTGCTTGTAATAGGAAACTAAGAGCAACAATTAGCAGCAGGGAAAAAAACAGGTAATAACACCGTGGAGTAAGCTGAATATAGTTAAAGTTCGGTGAAACCAAGTTGAGGGAACAAGTAATATTTCAATAGGAGCAACTGCTTCCACACAAGATTTGTTCAAAGACTTTCCCGAGGTACTTCACCTCATAGTCACATTTCACGAGTCCCAATTCGTGAACCCTAATCACTTGGCATCTCGTGCCCACATTACAATTCATAACCACACAGACAACGTACGTGCCAAAAGAGTGACAATATTAAATATTCGCACGGACAACTCACGTGCCAAAAATAATAATGATTCATGACCACGTGGACAACTCACGTGCTAATAGAAAAAGTCTCACACATAAGGCAAGTAAACAGGAGTACATGTAAATAGTCAATAACATCAGGATTCATCTTCTTAAACTGATATGGGTGATTAGTTACGTGTATGCTTGTGCAAGTGTTCTATCCCAATTCAAGTCAACAAGTACGAGTAGAGACAGTGAATGGCACATTAGAAACGATCACTATAAAATGTACAAGGCATAACTCACCCAAGGTAGGCACACCACCACACAAATATCAACAATAACAATGCTCCCAGGCTATCACAAGTCATCAAAAAGAATTCCCCGACATAGCCCACCTTATCTCTCCACGTGCGCAATAATAAGGTAAATTCTCGCCTTATCTCGCCGCATGCACATAATAATATTCTCACCTTGTCTCGCCACATGCGCAAACCCACATATATAGCCCGCCTTGTCATGCCGCATGTGAAAATTTCAATAATAACAAGAGTACGGACAACTCACGTGCGAATACCCTGATAACCCTCTCAACAATACCACATGTGACAAAACATAACAACACAATAAAATGACTTTCACAACATGTTTCCATATGCCATAACATTTCCTCAAAACAGTTTCAATACCACAGCCACGCATAGCCCTCGGCTCAACAACACAGAGTACAACAACAACAATAACAATAACACAAGAGTACGACAAGTAAATCAAACAAGAACTTCAGAATACAAAGAAACAGAAGAACGAGCTCACAAAGAAAGACATAACAGGGAATAATGGTCTCAACAAGAATAGCTCAACAAGGGAGAGATAATGTGTAACAATGATTCCACAAGAGTGCAATTTGACGATAAGAGAGATAGCATGAATCAATGACCCCAAATAAGAATATGTCAACAATGAAAGGGATAACAAAACTTCAATTAAGGCTAAGCAATTACAGAAGAAATAATAATAGCTTAAATTAAGGTTAAGCAATTACGGAAGAATTAATAATAACTTTAATTAAGGTTAAGAAACTACGGGAGAGACAACAAGGCAATAAATTGGCAACAACTTCAATCAAGGCACATAAGATTTTAATTGGCAACAAGGGTAGAACATGAATCAATCAATTCCAAATAAGACACGTAAGGGTGAATTTAGTAAATGGAGGATTTAACATGCTAAAACAACTTCACATCTAATGAACATAAGAATCTAAGGGCCCTAAATGGTCAAATTTCCACAAATAAGCCCGAGTACGTACTCGTCACCTCACGTACACGGCCTTCACATGACACAATTAGCACAAATGGCTCAAATCCTAAGAGGTAGTTCCCTCACACAAAGTTAGGCAAGATACTTACCTTAAAGAAGCTAGATCGATACTCTAAAATGACCTTCTCGAGCGAAACAACCTTCAAACGGCTCAAATCTAGCCAAAATAACTTCAAATCATAAATCAAACTCATAGGAAACAATCCAAGATAATAAAGCTTCGGTCTTTAATTAAAACTAAAAAGTAAACTCCAGGCTCGCACCTCGGAACCCGATAAAATTCATAAAATCCGAAAACCCATTCCGCTACGAGTCCAACCATACCAAAATTATCAAATTCTGATATCGAAACGCCCTTCAAATTCTCATTTTACATTTTTGAAAGATTTTTCAAAATTCTCATTTTCTTCCATTCAATTCACTAATTTAAGATAAATATAAAGATAAAATCATGAAATAAAATTAAATCCGGGTAAATATCACTTACTCCAAACAACCACGTGAAGGACCCCTCAAAAATCGTCCAAATCCGAAGTCTCAAAATATGATAAAAATGGTGAAACCCCGTTGTTAGAAATCTCTCCAGGCAAGTAGCATTTGACACCTGAGATTTATAAATTGCATTTGACACTTGAGACTTATCAAATATCGTTTGCACAATGTGGTATCCTTTATGCCAAAAGAAACGACGCCAAAACATCAAATAAGAGCGCGGCATAATGCAAAACCTATCTGAAACTCACCCGAGCACCATAGGATCCCAACCAAGTATAATAACAAGTTCCAAAACATGATACGAACAAATTGCCTCTAACAACACTAGAATCACGAATCGCGCATCAATTCAAGCCTAAGAAACTTATGAACTTTGTTCCTGGAGGAGGGCCTCCTTCCTCTTTTCCAGGCTTTTCTCACACCGCATGGGGTGGTTTCCTACGACGGGGTCGAAATGAATTTTGTTCTTTGTAATCCAAAACTAATACCGATCCATATCAAACCAACTCCGATTGACTTCAAATTTTGCACACAAGTCATAAATGATAGTACGGACCTATTCCAGCTTCCGAAACTGGGATCTGACCCCGTCATCAATAAAGTCAATTCTCGGTCAAACTTTTTAAAATCTTTCATTTTTTCAACTTTCGCCAATTCATGCCAAAACGACCTATGGACCTCCAAATCAACATCCGGACACGCTCCTAAGACCAAATTACCATACAGAGCTAGTGGAATCATCAAAACACCATTCGATAATCGTCTACACAAAAGTCAAACTACAGTCAATTCATTTCACTTAAGCTTCCTAAACAAGAATTGTTCCTCCAAATTGATCCCGAATCATCCGAGAATCGAACTCGACCACACACGCAAGTCATAACACATAATAAGAAGTGGCTCAAGGCCTCAAACCACCGAACGGAATGGTAATTCTCAAAACGACCCGTCAGGTCGTTACAAAAATAAAAAAAAATTGGCTCTCAAGATTTGAAATGCATCAAATAAATTGAGACTAAGAAAGTAGTATTTCTAATTTTCCTTGTACGATTTTTTGTTCTATATACTCCATTTTATTGGTTTAAGCATACATAAAAAGGTGACTTATTCCTGAAAGAATTTCTCGGACCAATCCTCCAGGTTCCAGGCCTAGGAGTCAAGAGGCAAATTTTGTTTCACTCCATCAGGTCCTATGAAACTAGCTCAAATCTAGATCCGCCGCCTGTCCAGCTTGTGAAATGGCTGGCGGAGCATTAGGATTTTATTAATGAAACTATTTTCCTTATCTTCTATTCCCACTACAACTTCTCTTGGAGCGATCACTTTTTCTTTAGCAAGAAGATTTTCTCTTTTAAATTTTAGTTTGAAAATTATATCACTTCTCAATTTACGTCCAAAATTGACAACTTGATTAGTTGCTTGCTATTCCTTCGTTTTCATGGGGAACCATTCGGATAATTGAGAGGGTAGTTCATGAAAGTGTGGGTATCTGAAGATTCCCAAAAATTCACAAAACATATATACGCAGACAAAATTGATGATAAAAGTTTAGATTTAACATACGAGGTACTCGAGAGAATATGACTCATTACAGTTATTCCACTGAGCCTTTAATTATTGGAATCTAGACAAGGAGCTAATCTCTACCTCTCTGTCACAGAAAATAAAGTACCGTAATGCAATGTAATAATTATGATTGGCCCTAGATAAGATTCACTAAATTCTTCATAGGTCCGTCTTACTATAATATATTACTTATATAAGATGTTAACAAATTGCGAACTCGCTCTTGATAGAAAATAGGCATATAAACGCAACGGAAGCGAGCACCCAAGACCATATCTTACATGTAAACTAGACAAATATAATCAATTACGAGATAGTAACACTAACCTTTTGAAGCTACTGCACAAATCTTCGTGCTCTCCAGATCTACGATCTTCTGCTGTGTATCCTGAAGCTCTACAAACGTTATACTTGAGTGGCAAGTATCTCGGTTCAAGAATAATAGTCCTTAGAGTGGCAAAATTTCGGCCAGAAAAGAAAAAAAAAAGACCCTTTAGGGTTTTTTGCTTTCTTTATATATCCACATTTTTTAGGTAATCCCTTAACCAAAAACGTTTAGGAGTCTAATACCTACCAAAAACGTATAGCCAAAAACGTGTAGGAGTCTACTACCCACCAAAAATGTGTAGCAGTCTCCTAACCCACCAAGGATACTAGTTTCCTTTTAATTTCCTTGTTCTAGAATATTCAAGCACAGCAGGGACCACAGATTTAATAACGAGGCTTCCTATTGTGATATTAATTCGGAATATGAATGAATTAATCCTACCACAATAAATTATAATTTATTCCACTAGAAAACTGTAATTGCACTCCTCTGTTTAATTTCGAAATCATTCATTAAAAACTTATTTAACTCCCCGTGTTAAGATTACAAATACCAATCAAATAAATTAAATTACTGACAATTTAATTCATCGACTAATTTAATCCTTTATACTTCCGCTTAACTTATTTCATGTGACGGATACAAAATCCACCTGCAGGGTTTTCACATGAAAACTTTCAAGCATCCATAAAGGGGTATCATCAATCTCAATGGTCAAGACACGGATTCTATCAACTAATTATTATTTCACAAGCACTTTGCCATTATTCAATTTACCAGGAATACATTAACTCGCAGTTGAGTCATACCTTTTAATAAATCAAAATAATGAAAATGCACTCATCAAGACTTCCATTAAGGAAAGCCGTCTTGACTTCCATTTGCCAGATCTCATAATCATAACGAGCAGCAATAGATAAGAGGATTCTAATTGATTTAAGCATGGCTACCGGCGAAAAAGTTTCCTCATAATCGATCCCTTCTTTCTGAGTAAACCCTTTCGCAACAAGCCTTGCTTTAAAAGTTTGCACTTTTCCATCCACTCCTCTCTTTTTCTTATAGATCCATCTACAGCCAATAGGTTTGACTCCTGCAGGTGGTTCCACAAGATCCCAGACTTTATTGGAGTACATAGACTCCATTTCAGATTTCATAACAGTAATCTATTTTTCATCATCTATATCCTGTAGTGCTTCGTCGTAATTTAGAGGTTCTGTATTAGTCCCTTCAGGGATCCTATCGTAAGATTCTCCCAAGAGTACATACCGAGAAGGTTTTCTAATAATTCTCCCACTACGACGAGACACTACAGGTGCATTTTCGTCCATGACATTATCTTGAAGAACTGGGTGCTCAACGTTAGTCTCCTCACCTTGTGGTGCCAGGATTTCATGAGCTTGTTCTTCAATTGCAGGTTGCACAATTGCAGGTTGCTCAACATTACTCCCACTGCTTTGGGGCAGCGAGATGTTGGGCAACGCCTCTTGTGTGTCCTCTTGCCTATTGACATTCCTCCCACTACGAGAACGCAGTGGTAAATCAATACTGGCTGCCGGGATGTGTTTTGGAGATGGATCTTTTGTTATTTCTTTGCTCAATTCCTGGAAAACAAGTTTGCTTCTAGGAACATAGTTTATTAAATAATCCTCTTCCAGAAATTTGGCATTTGTTGTAATAATTACCTTCTTTTCTTTTGGACAATAAAATAAACCTCCCTTTGTTCCTTTTGGATATCCAATAAAAACGCACACCTCTGTCCTCGATTCCATTTTATCTGTTTTCCCTTTCAACACATGTGCTGGACAACCCCAAACTCGAATATGCCGCAGACTGGGTTTGTGCCCAGTCCACAATTCTGTTGGAGTTAAAGGTACTGACTTGGAAGGAACCAAATTCAGAATGTAATTAGTTGTTTCTAAAGCATATCCCCAAAAGAATGAGGGCAAATCAGAATAACTCAACATTGATCTGACCATTTCCATAAGGGTTCTATTTCTTCTTTCTGCTACACCATTTTGTTGTGGTGTTCCTGGAGCAGATAATTGAGACGTTATTCCACAATCTGATAAGTATCTAATGAATTCCGCAGAAACACCGCGATCAGATCGCAATGATTTGATATGTTTATCATGTCGTTTCTCCGTTTCTGTCTTAAATTCTTTAAATTTCTCAAAGCATTCAGACTTACGGCGCAACAAATAAATATATCCGTATTTAGAGTAGTCATCTGTGAAAGTCACAAAATACTCAAAACCACCTCTTGCTTGTATATTCATAGGTCCACACAAATCGGAATGGATTTCTAACTTATCATTGGCTCTATTTCCTTTTGAAGGGAAGGGTCTCTTGGTCATTTTTCCTTTTAAACAGGATTCACATGTTGGTAGTGCCTCCACTTTCAATGAACTCAGGGGTCCATCAGAAATCAACCTTGATATCCTATTTAGATTTATATGACCCAGACGTAAGTGCCATAAATAAGTTTGACTCAATTCAGAAATACGCTTTCTTTTATGTGACAGGTCAACGTTATTTAGCTCTTTTGGTTGTATGATTTCAGGAGGAATATTAAGTATAAACAAATCATTTACTCTAGCAGCAGTGTAAATAAAAAGTCTATTATACTTAATAATAGCAGAGTTATTAATAAAAAAGACATTATAACCAGCATCCATTAATCTCGAAACTGAAAGCAAATTCCTTCTAATGGAAGGTACATATAAAACGTCTTTTAAATTCAAAACTCTATCACTACTAAACTCAACTCTAATATATCCTAATGCTAAAGCTGGTGCTGGTTCGCCATTGGCTTAAAAAACGCAAACTTCATTCTCACTTAGCTGCCGCATTTCCTGAAACCCCTGCAAAGAAGTGCAGATATGATTAGTGGCTCCCGAATCTACACACCATGACATGGTAGAAACAGCCGCTAAACAAGTTTCAACGACATTTAAAAATGAATTACCTTGCTTATTCATATTGGCCAGATAGGTGGGACATTGTTTCTTGTGGTGCCCAGGCTGGTTGCAGTGAAAACACTTGCCCTTAGGCTTGCTTACACCACCAGCAGCACCTACGGGTGCCACAACCTTGCGAGCCTTCTTCTTTTTCTGTCCGCCTTTCGGCTTAGAAACTGAACCTTTCTCAACAGTCATTGCCACAGCTGGGGCTTGCTGCTTGATAATGGACTCTGCTGCCTGCAGCTCATTCAACAATTTCGCAAGTGATAAATCCATTTTGTTCATATTGTAGTTCAAGCGAAATTGCTGAAAACTGTCAGGCAGAGTCTGTAGGACCATCTCAACTTGAGATTCCTTATCAATCACAGCTCCAAGTACCTCGAGTTCGTTCAGAAGACTCATCATGTCAAGTACATGCTTCCTAACCGAAGATCCTTCAGCCATCTTAGTGTTCAAAAGGGCTTTCATGGCTGTCTGCTTAGCCACACGATTTTGCTCTCCGAACATCTCTTTCAGATTTTCAAGCATATCGTACGTAGACCCCATTGACTGATGCTGATGTTGCAAAACATTCGCCATAGAGGCAAGAATGTAACATCGCGCCATCTCATCAGCCTTAACCCATTTATCATAGGCCTTAATCTGATCTTCCGAAGCATCCTCCCCAGGTTTTTCCGGGCACTCATCAATCAGCACAAATTTGTAGCCTTCAGCAGTTAAGACAATATCCAAGTTTCGTTTTCAGTCAACATAATTCGGACCCTCTAACTTGTTTTGGTTCAGAATAACGGTAAGTGAGTTGAAAGAAGACATGATTAATCTGGGAGATATAAACATTAAATAGATCATTAAATATGCTGAAAAAATAATAAAATTCAAACCACATCACACATAAAACCATGCTTACCGAACAGTTAGATTCGATAGGGAAAGTTAACTATTCATGCAAAATATATGAGTCATGCCAGATATATTACCCCATAAAAACCAGAACCAACTCAGATGGAGAGTAAACTGATAATTTATATTAGGTAGATATCACATTAAATTATCCCTAGTTCCATTGAACCAATGTGTAACTCAGATGGAGAGTCAAGACAAGTTATCAATTAATTAGGGATTACAGTACAGTAATTAACCACAATAAATTTATCCGGTGGGGAGGAAGACCTATGTCAACACATAAATTTATTATATTACTGCTATATACAATGGAGACCATAGAGAATGAACCCTAACACCATTATTTATTAAAATAAAAATTTTCCATTAACAAAAATTTTTCTAAAAATAGAAAAACGCCCAAAAACCCATCTAAACGATCCCGAATGGCCAAAAAACGTCATTGATCACAGCAAAGAGGTGAGTATTGTTCATTGGGCCGTTTCCGATGAACCTACCAAATTTCAGGTCAATCGGAGTTCGTCAAAAAAAATTCAGAACTCCAAAACTATGACCATTCGGTAAAATCGATTTTTCCATTTTTCTACTTTTGAATAAAAACAGATACAATCATATTATTTATACGATTCTAATAATATCCATGATTCCAGAATTCATAAATTCAGACAAACATTCATTCAAAAACAACACCAATTCTAGGATTTCTGTTTCATGAAGTAACATTTTATTTCTGATTCTAACAATAGTCTTGATTCCAGAAATCATAAACTACACAATCAATCTCGTTTTTCATAAAACATCATTGTTTCTAACATGACAAACATGCAAAAAACAATACCAATTCTAGGGTTTCTTTCTTTCTTTTATGTTCACCTTTTTTAGGTAATACCAAGACCAAAAACGTTTAGGAGTCTTATTCCTACCAAAAACGTGTAGCCAAAAACGTGTAGGAGTCTACTACCCACAAAAAATGTGTAGCAGTCTCCTAACCCACCAAGGATACTATTTTCCTATTTAATTTCCTTGTTCTAGAATATTCAGGCACAGCAGGGACCACAGATTTAATAACGAGGCTTCCTATTGTGGTATTAATTCGGAATATGAATGAATTAATCCAACCACAATAAATTATAATTTATTCCACTAGAAAACTGTAATTGCACTCCTCAGTTTAATTTCGAAATCATTCATTAAAACTTATTTAACTCCTCGTGTTAAGATTACAAATACCAATCAAATAAATTAAATTACTGACAATTTAATTCATCGACTAATATAATCCTTTATACTTCCGCTTAACTTATTTCATGTGATGGATACAAAATCCACCTACAGGGTTTTCATATGAAAACTTTCAAGCATCCATAAAGGGGTATTATCAATCTCAATGGTCAAGACACGGATTCTATCAACTAATTATTATTTCATAAATGCACTTTGTCATTATTCAATTTACCAGGAATACATTAACTCGCAGTTGAGTCGTACCTTTTAATAAATCAAAATAATGAATAAAGCACATTGATCATAACAATCATATCAAGATTAAGAGTATAAGAACATTCAATGAGCTAGAGAGGTAGTTTTATGTGATGACTCACTTTATTGTCCCGAATTCATTTCATTATTTATTTTATGTGTACTTAAGTCGAGTAAAATGTACTCGAAGTGAATTGAAAAGAAATGAGACACATGGTCTCATTTATGAAAGTCTAAGTCACAAAAGTCAACCGTGGATTGACTTATGAGTTAGAGGGTTTGGATTTCAATTCCGACGACTCGACTAGCTTCGGGAGAGAATATATGACTTAGACGAGTGACCGGAACATATTTGATAGACCTCGAATAACACTAAATTTGAATCGAGGAAGTTCGACTTTCCGGTCGATAGGTCGAATTTTGATCCGGAAGTCGGAATAAAATTTCGAAAGTTGCTGTAGGTTCCTTATGTGATTTTGGACTTGCGTGCAAATTTTCAGACCGTTCAGACATCGTTTGGTCGGGTTCGGATCGAAGGATCGAATTGAGGATCCTTGAAGTTCATAGAATTGGTTTCAATACAAATTTAATAAATCGATGTTCATCTTAGTGTTCCAAAGATTGGAACAAGTTTGAATGAGGTTATAGAACATGTGTGCATGTTCGGATAAAGTCCCGGGGGTCTCGGGTGAATTTTGAATGGTTAACGGGACTTAATTCGTCGCTTTATAAAGCGTTAACTTCATACTTTCTGGTGTAATGGATATTAGAATTAGTAAACGACCTCCAAATTCAATTTCGTTTGAAGAATTAGCTCCGTCTTGAAATTACGGAGCCGTAGCAAAAGAATCGTCCAAATCGAACTTCGTATGAAAAAGTTAGAGTAATCTTTGTAAAAGAAAGAAAGGAGATCAGCTAAGGGGTCGCGAAAATGGTTGGGTTCAGCACTTTTGTTTGATTTTCAGCTAATATAAATAGGACCTAGGGTCCCTTTTTACTCTTCTGAGGTCCAAAACACACACCCACGAAAGAGAGCAACTACAAACACAAAGAACCACTGAAAATCAACCCCAAACTCACATGCAAAGAAGATTTTCGGAATTAATCTTGCAAGGAAAGGGGATTACAACACCTTAGAGACATTTGGGGGCTGTTTAAGAAGAAGATTAAAAAGAAGTTGGAAACAAATAAAGAGGGAACCTCAAGGAAAACATCGGGTAAGTATCCTATGTCCTAAAATCCCTCATAGATTAAGATTTTCATGTTTAATCCCATGGTAAATTCACAAAATTGTGAAAGAGAAGAACCTAGGGTTCTTCTCAATTTCAAGAAAATATGAAATTGGGGATTTAGGTCGATTTGAGGTCAAATACGACAAATCTTATATGGGTAAACTCGTGAGGGGATAAGGAACATGTTTAGATAATAATTTCTGAGTTTTGAGAAGTGGGTCCGGGGCCCTGGTTTTGGTAAATTGGGATTTTCTTAGTAAACTTGATTATTTCCGTTTGGGTTTTGTTCCCATAGCTTAATGTAACGTAATGATTGTGAAATTGAATAGATTCGACACACGAGGAGGCCAATACAAAGGGCAAGAGCGTCGCGGGCTAAGGATTTAGCCGGTTTGAGGTGAGTAATATTTGTAAATGATGTCCTGAGGGTTCGAAACTCCGGAATTGCACCTCATAGTGTTGGGTTTGAGGTGAGATACATGCTCGATGAAGAGCATGGGTTTGTTTATGTGTGGGGATTGGAACTTGGTCCGTCCCGATTAATGATTTTACTATATAACTGTTTGAAATTGATTTGATATTATATTGATTTGGGCTTTTAGTCATATTTGGGCTTCACGCCAGTTATGTAAACCCTTCAGGGGTATTTAAAATGCTTTGAATCGTTATTTGAACTTGGTTTTGGAAAACTAAATGATGTCTTCAAATGATCGTTATATATGGATCGGGTAGCACGCCGCCACGAGATATGATATAGCGCTTGGGCAGCTAAAGCCCCTTCCAGACGTCTGAACCACCCACAGTGAGCGCAGGATACCCATCATGATGACC
>MCJB01005180.1:6442-36241 GCA_002018475.1 Nicotiana obtusifolia
GGGGGGGGGGGGGGGGGGTTGTGATTAAAGACTTTACTAAGAAGACAGGGACTTATGTGTAATTAGTAAGACTTTGTGGATGAAATTGTACTACATTAGAAGAGAGGAAGTTAGATTGTTAAAAGGTTGTTAGTAAGTGCTCTAACAGTGTTAACTAACAACATGAAATAAACACGAGTTCTTCTCTCCCAACTCTCTACTTTTCTCTCTCTACAGATCATCTCCAAATTATTGTCAATTGATAATTCCTGTGTTTAGATAGTGTAATTTGACATTAATATTGAACTCGTTATATTCTTAAAGTTATGGATTCATATATACTATTTGTTACAATTTTAGTAAATTTTACGCATAATTTGTTCTCTTCGTTAAAAGTTATGGGTTCAGTTGAACCCGTGGATACATGACTACATGCCCCCCTGACCTAGATCATGAAATGTCTTAAAATAATATAAAGAAAGTTGATACAGGGAGAGTTGGCACGATTGTATTGGGATGCCATATGAATATTATTGGGATATTCTCAAAGTCACAGTAGCTATAATTTAGATACTTTCTCTCAAAGTCAAATGCCATTAGATTCTAGAAGTGTTATGTTTTCTCCATAGCAAAGATCTGAAAAGGTGTTTAAAACTTTATCACATAGTAATTCTTTCCTTTAATTCCTCTTTAATTTGACTTCCACATGCATGTCCTTTTCATAAACTTTTACCTTTTCCATTGGAAAAGAATACAAAAGAAAATTAGAGTGAGAGAGACTACCATCTACATAAAAGAAACATATCTATAGGCTATAACTCACTTTCACTATAAGGAAGAAAAGACAAAAAAAATACCTTCGAAATTGGACTGTAATCCCAAGATGAAACACTTGCTTTTATAATCGGTACTGTATACTCCTATTATATATGAAGACTCAAGATCTTAATAAGTGCTTCGCTACTTCTTTTGACAGGATCAAGGTTTAGTAAAAAAGAATATACTTTTGGATAGTTTTTAGTAGAAAGCAGAAAGTGCATTGCACATACTGCCAACCAAAGGGGATCCAAAATTTAATTTTGATAGATTCAATTTTTACGTTTTTATATTCATTATAGTTTAAAAATTATGTGTTTAAAAAGTAATAATTTTTATATTTTTAATAATATTTTATGTATATATTTATACTCCGAGTCAAAAATACTAGATTTAATTATATATATTGAACCTGTTTTTACACGTTACCTCCGCCTCTGTTGCCAACATTGTGCATTTACCCCTGTAAAGACGCACTTCTTGTCTTAGCATTTAACTTTTATACATGCGGTACAACAAAAATTTATACGATGTGCAAGTTATTTAAATATCAAATATAAATAACCTTTTTATAGCAAATACTGACCGGTAACCTCCAGGCAACTACTACATACTACTGTTAAAAAATATATTATGCTATCCCTTTTGAAATGCGGACTCACGTATAACATGATCACATTTCCACTAGAAGACATGATCAACATGTTATCCCATTGCATTAATATCTAGTTATGCATGCCGTATAATTATGAGAGTCGGAGCTTGCCACCAAATTCATAGTTGGCTTAGTTATTAAATTCTCAACTAAATATTTATACATATTTTATTTTTTAATATAAATTCATAAGAATTACAATATTCCTCCAAACTCGTACCTAATATTATAGCTCTATCCTGCCTATAACCCAAAAAACCAATGAATGGTTGGGCTATATCCATATTCAATAGTTTCGACAGGAAATAATAGCCTCACTTTCTGAGACTTCAAATTGGACTAATTTTATGGTTCAGTTCCGCATGTTCATTTAATCATGGTGGTGCCAAAGCTACTCTTAAAATCTATTAGTCTTATTCCTAGCAATATGGAAAGAAGCAAAGAAAACACAATGTTTCAATTATTTTTTATCTATAATTTTTAATATTTTCTAAAAGGAAAATTGAACCACAAAACCTACCACTATTTTTTACCATTAGATTGTAGAAGTGTTACATTTCCTCCATAGCAAAGATCTCAAAAAGGTGTTTAACCAATAACACTATCATTCTTTCCCTTTATTTTTGTTTTCCATTGCATATGGCATGAGCTCGATTAAATTTGAATTTATGCTGGGATAAATTGTTCTGTAATAAAAGCTATTCATATTTAGAATTCGATCCCAAAACTTCTAATTAAAGATGAATAAGTACTTATCGCACGTTCAGTCAATTTTTGATCATCATTATTTTTTTGAATTCCTCTTTTCGCAGCAGTTTCACTTTTCGTTTCCACCAAGTAGTGTAGGTGTTCTCTTAAAACTTTGCCGTTTCCAATGGAAAAGATATCAACAAAAAGACTACCAACCACATATCTTAAAAGAACTGGACCTACCACATCTCCATTTTAGGGAAGAAAAGATTTAAAAAAATACCTTCGATGTTAGAGTGCAATGCCAAGTTGAAATGAAACACCTACATTTTACATTAATATAATAACTCAAGATTTTAAGTGCATTTGGCACTTTTCATGACAAAGGATCTAGATTTAGTTAAAAAGAATGTGCATTGGAATAGTTTTCGACTTAGAAAGTGCACAATAATACCTATAGTGAACTATGTGCATCTCCATCTCTATCTTTTCGTAAAGATTGATTTATTTCTTGGAGTTTATCTTTTATATATACACTACATTTATCCTTTTTCAATTGAAAGAATAAAAAATAGAACATAGATGGAGACTACCATTTACATATCTAAAACGATCTATATCTAACGATTTCCCGCTATAAGGAAAAAAGATATGCGAATTTGTTACTTTTTATGATAAAGGATCTAGATTTTGTGGAGGAAACGAAACAGAAGAAATAATATATAGCAGAAAGTGAATCATCGGACGCGAATTCAGGATTTGTATTGGGATGCCATATGAATATTATTGGGATATTCTCAAAGTCACAGTAGCTATAATGTAGATACTTTCTCTCAAAGTCAAATGCCATTAGATTCTAGAAAGTGTTATGTTTTTTCCATAGCAAAGATCTGAAAAGGCGTTTAAAACTTTATCACATAGTAATTCTTTCCTTTAATTCCTCTTTAATTTCACGTCCACATGCATGTCCTTTCATAAAATTTTACCTTTTCCATTGGAAAAGAATACAAAAGAAAATTAGAGTGAGAGAGACTACCATCTACATAAAAGAAACATATCTATAGGCGATAACGTACTTTCACTATAAGGAAGAAAAGACAAAAAAAATACCTTCGAAATTGGACTGTAATGCCAAGTTGAAACACTTGCTTTTATAATCGGTACTGTATACTCCTATTATATATGAAGACTCAAGATCTGAAAAGATTCCAAAATCTCTGCCTTCAACAATGAATCTAGGGGATGTTACGACATTAACATCAGCAACTGCTAGAGTAATAGGAACAAGCTTTAGTATATGTGTCTAAGTGAAAAAATGGGCCAAGTTTAAGAGGTCGTATATGATAGAAAATAGGCATATAAACGCAGCAGAAGCAAACACCCAAGATCATGTTCTTACATATAAATTAGACAAATATAATCAATTACGAGATAGTAACATTAACCTTTTGAAGCTACTGTACAAGTCTTCAATAATGTTCGTGTTCTCCAGGTCTACGGTCTTCTGTTGTGTATCCTGAAGCTCTACGAACGTGATACTTGAGTGGCAAGTATTTCGGTTCAAGAATAGTAGTCCTTTGGTGTCAATTTCGGCCAGCAATCATTAGCCTTTAGGGTTATATTGCTTTGTTTATATATCCACGTTTTTTAGGTCATCCCTTAACCAAAAACGAGTAGGATTCTAATACCTACCAAAAACGTGTAGCCAAAAACGAAATGGAGTCTATTACGCACCAAAAATGTGTAGCAGTCTCCTAACCCACCAAGGATACTATTTTCCTTTTTTAATTTCCTTGTTCTAGAATATTCAGGCACAGCAGGGACCACAGATTTAATAACGAGGCTTCCTATTGTGGTATTAATTCGGAATATGAATGAATTAATCCTACCACAATAAATTACAATTTATTCCACTAGAAAACTGTAATTGCACTCCTCAGTTTAATTTCGAAATCATTCATTAAAACTTATTTAACTCCCCGTGTTAAGATTACAAATACCAATCAAATAAATTAAATTACTGACAATTTAATTCATCGACTTATTTAATCCTTTATACTTCCGCTTAACTTATTTCATGTGACAGATACAAAATCCACCTGCAGGGTTTTCACATGAAAACTTTCAAGCATCCATAAAGGGGTATCATCAATCTCAATGGTCAAGACACGGATTCTATCAACTAATTATTATTTCACAAATGCACTTTGCCATTATTCAATTTACCAGGAATACATTAACTCGCAGTTGAGTCGTACCTTTTAATAAATCAAAATAATGAACGAAGCACATTGATCATAACAATCATATCAAGATTAAGAGTATAAGAACATTCAATGAGCTAGAGAGTTAGTTTTATATATTCAGCACAAAAACACTTATCTCTACTTGGTCCGTTCAATACACAAAAATGTACTAGCATAAGAAGTTGGAACTGAACCATTCCCATAATGAAGATAGATTATAATTTAATCTTATGCTACAATCATCAAGATACTTTGCCCAATTTCGTCTTTTATTGTGAACATTAACTTTATAACTTACAAGAACCGACAATTTAATCTTCCGCGCATGAGCTAAAGCTCCATACACTAAATCGTATACTATATAAGTAAAGGGCACACATATGAACAAATGATCTATTTAAGTTAAGACTTCACTAAATTGAATAAATAAATAAACAATTGTTCCAAAAAATAAAACATAATACTATAATCAAACCACATGGTTAATAGTATATCCTAACAGTATATGTGTTTGGCCATTAATTAATCTTCTAGTACATTGACAACTGAATATTCTCAAGCATATATCATCAGTCCATTATTCTTCAAGTTTTACTTTTTAAATCAAGTAATTTATTAACCTTAGCAGTAAAAAATTAAGCAATTAAAGTTTTTATTGGCCTATACCTTGAACTCCCCTCCCCCAAATGCTACGTGACCCAAACTTGCATTTTCCCTCCATTCTATTTTACTATTTCGAAAGTTCCACCAGAGATATTTCAATTAATTATAAGGTCTTCTTTCATCGATTTCTGATTTGTTAAGGTGTGACCAATAACCTATTACATAGGTGTAAAATTATATCTTTGAGTATCTATATCTCTCATTTTTGTCTCATCAGAAAAAAAGAAAAAGAAAAAGGCAAGACAGCTAGCAGAGGGAAAATAGAATTAAAAAGGGAAAAGATTTCGTGATTAGATCCTTGATAAGTAAATGTCACTTAGCACAAGTGTCTTGAAAAAAATAAAGAAAGATAATAAAAGGAGATTAGGAGATATTTCACAATGTGTTATATGATCATTCTGATATTCTCAGAGCCATAAAAACTAATTATTACTACTTTTTTTTTTTAATAACAGTAATGTCCTAAAACATCTCGCATTCATTCTCATATTTAATTCCTCTTTTTGCAACAAGTCTCCCTTTAATTTCACTTCTTACATACATGTCTTTTTTCTTAAAAGATTACCCACTTCCATTGGAAAGAATAGAAAAGAGAATCAGAATGAGAGAGACTACCATCCACATATCGTAAAAGAAATACACCTATAATGCATTTCCACTATAATGCCAAGTTGAAACGTTAAGTTGTATTTATAATTTTTATATTTGGAATTTTTTTCTTTCTATATAATATTTGAAATTTATTTGCTAAAATTGTTCTAGTTTTGTATATTATCCGTCCTAAATAAAGATTAATTACAAATTATATACAACACATTATTAATACCTTAAATTAGGAGATTCAGTTACATCCTTTTTCTTTCTTTTTTTCTCCTCTCCTCTTTCCTTATTTTTCTGCCGCCTTTGATTAATTGCTTTTGTACTAATTGCTTTTAACAAAACTTGGTCTATAAATTTTACAAGACTTTGCTTCGTTGATTGTTACCGTCATACACCTATTGTTTTGTTTTCCCAACATTTATTTAGTAAAAATAGAAAGTTAAATTGCTCCCGTAATTGTCACTGTCAACCACTGCTGCCTCATTGGATCACAATTTATGAAAATGAAGAAAACGGCAATACTGATAGTGCTTTTATACTAATTGTCAAAAATTCTTCCCTTTAATTAATTGCTTTTATACTAATTGCTTTTAACAAAACATGGCTCTATACATTTTACAAGAATTTGCTCCCTTCATTGTCATCGTCATACACTGTTTGATTTAAATTTATTATTGTTTTGTTTTTCCAACATTATTTAGTAAAAATAACTACAACATATACAACTTAAAAGTAATTTTTATTTTATCTAGAATAATTCCATAAAAAGTTGATATATCTACAACAACATATAAATTAAAAATAAATTTTATACAACATAATTATATAGTATACAACTTCGTTACAATTTATCTACAATTTTCATACATTATTTTTACCCAGTTAAATACAACTACAACATCATACAACTTGAATACAATTTTCATACAAATTTTATACAATATATTTTTTGTATGTATTTTGTATCTGATTTGTATATATTTTATATGTGGTGTGTTCTTCTAACTCTCAAAAGTTCCAATCAAAAACTTTCTCGCTTAATACAGTTTTAATACATATCAACAGCTTTATGTAAAAAGATAGTATTTATAACTTAAATACAAATTTTTTACAACGATTCATATCTTATAAAACTATTTTTCAAATTTCATACAATATTCAAATGAAAAAAATATATAACTACAACATAATACAACTTAAAAATAATTTACATACAACTTTTATATAATTTCGTAAGCATATTGTATGTCACGTGTTCTTTTTCTTCTTCTTCTTCTTCTTCTTCTTCTTCTTCTTCTTCGAGTTTCAATCTGAAATTCGACCAAAATCAAGTCTAATCTTCACCAAACACCCTCAAAATTGAGATATAAACTCCAAAGAATATCCTCAATTGTTTGCAACAACACCCAATCCAAACAAAAAATAGTTTTTGAAAACCCAAATTCGAATTCAAAACTTCGAAGCTTTTTAATGGCTGTCAATGGTGGAGAATCAAACACCTTCGAAATTTATTGATTAACAATTCTAATTCGAACATCAATTGTGCAAGGTGAAAGGAAATTGTTAAGTTAAAACTATATAGTAAAACGATTGAAATCCATTGATGAATTCCATTAAAATTCTATACAACAAGAAAGCATAAAAAAGGTAGAACATTAAAGGAAGAAAAATTGGGAAAAAAAATAGAGAAAAGAGATAGAGAGACGAAGAGAGAGAGAGAGAGAGAGAGAGAGAGAGAGAGAGAGAGAGAAGTGAGATAGAGTAGAGAAAGGGGGGATAGTGAACGAGGGCTTTGGCCGGCCACCGGCGATGGGGTAGTAGCGGGGAGGATAAGTTAAAGAAAAAAAATAGAAAGAAAGGAGAGAAGGGGATGAGAGCGAGAAAGAAGGGGGGATGAGCGAGAAAAAGGTGGGGAGAGAGGGCTAAAAGACAACACCTTAATTGGTGGTGGTGCCCATCGCCGGTGCCTGAGTTTGGCTTGTCACCGGCTCTGACAGGGAGCCGTTAAATAAAGGAAGCGAGAGAGAAAGGGTTCGAAGAGAAGAAAAAGTTCGAGATAATTTCATATTCGCTCGACATGGGTGTGAAGAAGAAAATTTCAACCAAGCAATGTGTCAGGAAAGCAAGGAAGTGTACGTTGTGTCTTATCATGCTCACTATTAATGGAAACAAGAAACTGTGAACCCAATTTGTGTTTAACATTGCAAAAACTTCCTTGTAATTATTAATGAGATCTAAAGTAAGAATTTTTCTTATATTGCCAAATTCAGGTAGGGAGTATGAAGTAAATATAAAATTACTATAAAGATATGGTCAATTGAAAATGCAAGTATTAGTTTAGAAAATTTTGCGTGTTACACAACATGTGGATACGGATCTATCCCCGTAGAGTCACCCTCTCATGTTATTTTCTTGATGGTGTACAAGCAAGTTATGAGAAACTGACGGGTTTCTTGTTGATTATGATGTAGGATCCTATGTGATGAGTTATTGAGCATGAAGGTGGAAGCTTGTCAATTCACGTGATCCCTTGTGCATATTCTCATTTACATGCATTATTTACGCATATGATCTACCTATGCTACTTGATGCATTTTACATATGTACAAGACTTGTTAGTGAGTTGTTGGACACATGTAGAGTGTCAGATTGATGTAAAAAGAGAGTTACATCATATATTGAAATGTTAGACTCATAAACCTGGTACTTGAAAACTGACACGGAACTGTATCATTGTTATGTCCAGACATATATTCATGTGTGAGCATTTGAGCGCACACACTACTTGGTTCATATCTCTTCGTGTGCGTACTTGGTGCAAGTTGTATTTGATTGATCTGTTTAATTGACAAAGCTTGTTTATCACCCCTATCATAGTTGTATATCTTAAATATTGATATCCATCATTTTTTAATTGTCTTTTCAAGATACCTCTCTGTATTTTATATGTTATTGAGTTTCACAGGTTAATCAAAGTAAGTATCTTTTTGACTTAAAACCCTTGGTTGTACTCATACTACATTTTTTCACCTTGCATGTAGATTCTAAAGATGAGTAGCTATGGAAGACGAAGCTTAGAATTGAAAAGCTACCTCTTATTCATTGTAGTGTAGGACATCATATCTATTTATGTAAACTTCAAACAAACGGTTTTTTTTGTTACACCCCATGTGTTCGTACGTGAGAATACGTTGCAAGTCAATTGATGTACACTAAAAAATGAGATCATCCTTGAAATTACACAAAGTAAGTTACTCATGTTACCTTGGAGGTTAAAAATATTTAAGATCATGGATGACAGTACCAAGAGGGTTGGAAGGCTTAGAAGCTGAACGAATTGAAGAAAATAAGTTTCGTCGAAAGTCGACAAGTAGGGAATGTTATAAAATGTACTTTTGGGGTGAGACTAGGGTGCTTAACATGATAGGGATTTTACGTTATGAGTTATTTTAGTTGTATGATATTCATGTGTTATGTATTGAAGTCAAGCGAGTTGGGGAACAAAAGTCGGCAAAGGTCATCACAAGTTACATTCATAATGAGCTGAAAATTAGGTCAAATATAGCTGAGCTTTTCTCCCAATATACAAATAAATTACGGGATAATAAACCTACCAAAGTGAATATCTACGAGCCTAGTTTCTAATTCACTAAACCATTTGTCAATACGACATCGGTTTAAAAAGATATTCGCGTTTTCATGAGACTGACCAAGTACCCCCCATTGGGACCCACTTAGGTGGTGGTTGACCTACTTCACTTTAAAAACAATTTGGATGTTCTTTATTTCTCATTTTCCGGCGCAACTTCTTCCCTACACTCCTCCCACCCCTCTTAAACAAATACCACAACGGTTTGAAGGGGAATGCGAATGATTACATCGTATTTCAACATCAAAAGTTAGTTCTAGTGAGGAACAACACCTCTTTGAGCATGATAGTTGTGGGCTGTTTTTGGATAAAATTTAAAGTTTTTACTACTTCTTGGGGTGAGTATAATTGTCTACTAATTGTGCTTAAGCTTGCTTGTATGTTGGTTAAGTTGTTAGGATGATAAACTACAAGATGATACTTGGATTAGCTTGACATGCTGTTATTAATGATGGATTATTTCGAGCGTTGCTCTTGTGAACTTTAAGTGGCTGCAAATTATGGGAAATATATTGGACATGATATTTTTAGTATGATTATGTTGGTTTACATATCATCCTTGTTGAGGAAATTGGTAACTAGAAAAGGAAATGGCTATAAAGCAATTGGAAGTTGTCCATAGTGATATTATATTGTGTTAGGATATTTCGGGTAACTTAGAAATTGAGAAGAAGATTGGAAATCCTTTATTAAGTAGTGGTTATTAAATTAATTATATTACTAAGTTGAGTAATGAATGATAATGGGGTTGAAGGGCACTAAAGGGATTCAATCCGAGCATGTCGCTCGTCATGAGATGTTGATGAATTGTTAATGAAATATTTTGTACCCTGTTGTTGATGTTATTCTTATTTTATTGCTCTAGTGGTTGTTTTTGTCGTATATGGTATTGGAGGAGGCCCATGTTATAGGGGAGACGTTGCCCGCATTTACGTAAGCGTGCTACTAGCTTAAGTTACAGACTTAGCCTTTACTCGGCACTGATTTTGAATCTCCTTATGCTATCGTAGATTGAGTTCAGTTGTTTAAAGAGTTTCTTGGAAGGTATTAAGGACTCAATGGGGTTAAGGTATGTTAAGGCTGAACCTTTCTTTCATTTTGGCATGATATCATAACTACATGTGTTTGATAATGAGCATAAAGAGAAGTTAATATTCCTGAATTATGCACATTATCCTACTCTCATAAGTTACAGTATTATCCTTTATTGGGTCCTTATATTAAGCTATGTATAGTCTTCTTTCAATTAAGAGAGCAGAGGGTTCTTATATATACAGTATTGCAGTATTTTCACCACCACCGAGCTATAATCGGTGGGCAGGCTCTTACTGGGCAACTTCTGATCATATGGTAAGTTATATACTGAGCATACTATGGTCGAGCTCCTACGAGTGAGCCCATAATGGCCATGTTACCCAGCCTAGTATGGCCAAGCGCATATAAGTGAGCCTACTACGGTAGAGAAGTTACACGTACTGAGCCTTAAAAGGGTCGGACAACTATTTTTCTTACTACGTTAAGAGAGTCGAGTCAGTATCAGTAGGTTAGCATATATTCAGATCATTTTTGACTCGCAGTTACTTTTAATTAGTTATTAGATTGCCTTACATACTCGGTACATTAGTTCGTTCTGACGTCCCTTTTGTGGGGATACTTCATTTTATACATGCACATTTATGTATAGGAGCTTTTGCATATGTCTACCCCTCATATGAGAGGGACGTTATATTTATATAATTTAAAATATATCCCCCTTTGCCTTGATTTGTATTGTCGGCATGCATGTAGGCCTCATCGGCCTAAGCTGAGGGCTACCCGTTCAGAGTTCACAGTTACAGAGTGGTATGCTCGGGCTGAGTTATGGCATGGGGTTCCGGTCATGCCTCCCTAGGTTTAGGGCATGAAAAGCTTGGTTTCAGAGCAGTTCTGTCTTAGGGAGTCCATAAGTCGTGTCTAGTAGAGTCTTCTTTATAGATGTGCTATGCACCACATTATATAAACAGGAAGCTAAAAGGCATTTAGGAGTCTATTACCATCTCTCAAATGCTTATCGTGCTATAGAGGTTAGTCTTAAAAGTTTGAGTCAAAAGTTATGTTTGCTTGTGATACAGAGATGTTTGTAATTTGAAAGATTACAACTAGCTAGAGGGGTAACACAACAACAGGTAAGAGCACTAATAGAGAGAGAGTTCTTGATGATATGTCCCTATTTCAGGCCCTACAAGATAGTGTGTACCAGATGTGCAAATTTCCAGCATAAGACCTTATGATGGGAATATCAAACACACCCCGTGAATAGTAGGCCATGGGAGTATCAGAAAGTAAAACTATAAGTTTCAATAGGTGACATGAGCAAGGTGAAGGAGGGTACGAGGTACCTAGTTAGTGAATATTATTAGTATTTGCAATTCATGCAGAGAAATATATGTATTCTGAGTTACCTTCAACTATAACAGAGGTATCTACAATTTTCCAAACCCATGTCAGTCATGTCCTATGGGAGCTAACAAATATAGTTTAAGAGAAGGATGTGATATCACGATCCAGCTGGATTTAGAGTAACCCAAAAAGGTTGTTGGATTGTTAGCATTAGCTGACATTCCAAAGGATATTGCAAACGTGGTAATAATTTTCCTTATGAGACACCCAGATGATGTACTCTAGAATTGTACAGCTAGATATGAATACTAGAATGTTTAGAAAATTTAGAAATGGCTTTTAATGCTTAAATCAATTTATAACTATTTGAGTTTCTTTGCCCATGGTAAAGATTATGAAATGAATTTTAATTCTTACTTCGGCATTATGATTATTTGGACGATATATTAAGTGTAAGGTCTATGGTCATACATTCATATATGCGTACATCTTGCCTAGGGATCATCCCTTGTATACATGGTTTCATCCATGCTTGGTTATTTCTCGGTCCACGCGCATTTAATATGCTTATCTCTTATACAATGCATTCATCACTACATATTTTTCTCGGATATGGACTGAGGTTGTGGCATGAGGTTTTTGCCATGCAGATATTATAATATTCTTCTTGATTTGCGCACGAGGTTTCTGCTATGCAGATATTGTGATATTTTAGTTGATTTGGGCACGGGGTCTGCTTTGCGAATATTGTGATATTGTTGTTGATTTGGCACGAGATTTTTATGGTGCGGATTATGTGTTATTGTTATTGATTTGGCACAACATTTTTGCCGTGCGAGCTATGAGGTGATATTGTCTTGGCACGAGGTCTTTGCTTTGCAGACTGTCATATGATATTATTTTGGCATGAGGTCCTTGCCATGCGGTTGATATATTATGGCACGTGAGTTTTCCATGCAACCTGTGGATAAAGATCCGTCTCTCTAAAGTTTCCCTCTAATGATTCTATCTTGATGGCATACAAGTAGTTTTGAATATGAAACAGATTGATTTGGAAATTGCATGAAGTCTTTGCCATGCGGATATGATGATATTATTATTGTTATTGCATGAGGTGTTTACCGTGAAACAAGTAGCAACACCTTTGGGAGGATACCATTTACGAAACAAAAGCTAGTTTAATACTTACAGAGTAAAATCAAAATGAATTAGGGACCAGAGGATTTGATAATAGTTGACATTATGAGAATTTCGGAGATTGCATTCACGCAATAATAGAATGGACAACAGAAGAATAAACTTTAAAGGTTATTCAGGAAGACGCTTTTCTAAAGCAAGCACTGTGAGCAAAGTTAAGCTTAAGGGACTAACTGTGCTAGTACACTAGGTGTCACCCTCGGGCGTAAGGAATTTAGTTATTCCTGGTACATAAGGGTTACCGCAAGGTGCGTAAGGATGATTGAAAATATGGAAAGACGCCGAAGATGAAGAGGTAAATCATTTATAGGTAAATCTTCATAGAATTAAATATTAGTACTCCTCTAAAGGGAGGAAGATGGTGTGATATGATATTAAGTCGGAGTTATGTGGTTAAAGTAACTATGGAATAGTAAAGGAAGAATGCGGTAAAGAAGGAGAAAGGAGTGAGGTTGTATTTATTGAGATCCTACAGATATGTTACGACTGCCGAGTATTATGCAAGCACGACGTCATGGAGAGGTAGTATGGGTTCCTGACCAGGATGTTACTGATAAATAAGTGTAAATGAACACTTGATACATAAGGATCCAGTGCAACAAGTAAGTTAAGACAAAGAAAATAACCCCAAAACGATTACGCGTATACAGATATGAGAATGGACCAACGAGTAATTAGTAGTTGATTCAACAAAAGTCATGTTATGGATAGCCAAGAGGATACAAATAAATCAATAGAGCGTGCAAGAAAAATGTAGTGAACCCAACATAGGGAATTCAGTCTCACATATATGACTTTGTAATCCTTGAGAAACCTTCATATTGGAGTTGGGGTAGTGAATGGTACCGTATTAGTGGTACAAAAATAAAAGATAGTGCTACTAGGGAGACAATCAAAATTTAGTTCAGAAGTAACCCTATGAGCACAAAGGCATAGAGGTATGTAACTAAGGATAATTACAGGCAAGTACGAACATCAAAAATTATGTCGGGTATGCGATGTAATAATCTCATAGCTTTACAAGAGTCAAAGGCTCTTCCCTAAGTACTACAACAAAGACTAGCTGCGAAAATAAGGAAGAAGGTTTCAACCTAAGCATAGTAACTTGAAGAACAAATGGCCCTGTAACAACATTCTCACCACAACATTGTATGCACTCTATAAGAAAGTGACACCTGTCGTGGCTAATGAACGGGAAGTAAAGAAAATTCAAAATGATATTTTAGATCATATGAGTTACAGGAAATTCCAATATTCCTGGGCACTAAGATAAGCCAAGTATTCATACAGCAAGTGGTAGTACGACCAGCAAAATTAATTGTTTATGTTTAAAGACAACTGAGAAGGCACAAAAGAAAATCTATGGTGCTAGCAAGTTAAAGGAACACTGCTAGTAGTATAAATAGATATGTGTAGGTTGAAAGCTAAAGTATGGTAGGGCAACTAGGTTTTAGGTAGATAGGAGTGAGGTTAAGAAAAGGTGGGTGTGAAGGTGACTAGAATAGGTTAGGTCTCGGGATTAAGCCCATCAAAACGAGAGAGTTTATGGTTTCAGTAAATTATAGTAAGCTCAGTATACCTGAATGAACTCAGAGGAGTCTAATACTAGGAGCATTTAGAAGAGATGGCATGCTACCCTGGTAGTAGAATAAGGATGTAATTATGATGGATAAGAGGATGTCATCTAGGCCTTTGATTGAATAATGATTTAAAGAAGAGGGATTTTGTGAATTGCACGAGATTCGCATACCCCCATAAGATGAATCATGTTGGGATGCTACGAAATAGGGTTATTGAATTATATTATTGTCCCTAGGTGGATCATACAAATAACTTCAGATGTTCCCCGATGAGATATGAGCACTAGTGACGATGTTTTGCGTGAGAGGTTTCAAGATATCAGTGGAAGATTATAGATCAACATTTTGGTGAATCAACAATTCACAGTTAAAAGTTATAAAGTATGAGAAGAGATTAGGCTGTCATTCTTAAGATGAACAGTAATGAGGAAGCATCAACGGATTTAGACTTATACATGTAGGATAAGTAGTGAGGGATTACCCTATAGTTGGGTAGCAAACATCGATAATAATTAAGGGAAGTAAGTGTTATGTTATAGTATGACCTGCCTAGTGCAGTAATGCCGTAAGGATAGATAACCAAGGCTATGAAACAAATTTAGCAATAATCGTAAGTTCGCCAAAGTATTGAGCGAAGAACTTTAGTACACCAATAGATTCCCAGAGGGACAACTTTTCATAGTTCTGTATACGTTCAATATGTGAGGCCTAAAGTTTGGCTAAAATTTTGAGGAAAAAGGAGAAAAGAGTGGCATAGGCGCACATAGAAGGACAAAGTCATACACGCTGCATAACAGATGGTAGCGACAGTTACGAGATTGGAAGAATTCCGACAACAAGTGGTAGTGTGAGAAAGAGGTCTAAAGAGGGGAATGCCCTGACCTTTGGATTTATGCACTTAACAATTGCCTAGATGGGAAGGATGGTATTAAAGTATTTGTATGAGCTATAGGTTATGAGACTGATAAGTGCATCAGTAAAAATTCGAGGACGAATGATTCAACAGGGGGAATAATGTTACACTCATGTGTTCGTACGTGAAAGTACGTCGTAAGCCAATTGATGTAAGCTCATAAATGAGATCAACTTCGAAATCATGTAAAGTAAGTTAATCGTGTTACCTTGGAAGTTACAAATATTTAGGATCATGAATAACCAGTACCAAGAGAGGTGGAAGGCTTAGAAGCTAAATGAATTGAAGAAAATAAGTTTCGTCGAAAGTCGACAAGTTGGGAATGTTATAACATCTACTTTTGGGGGTGATACTAAGTTGATTAACATGATAAGGAGGTTACATCGGAGTAGAGTGATATTCGCGTTTTCGCGAGACTGCAAAAGTAGGTCCCGTTAGGACCCACTTAGGCGGTGGTCGACCTACTTCACTTTTAAAAATGACTTGGACGACCTTTATTTCTCGTTTTTCAATCCATCATTATCCCTACACTCCTCCTAGCCCTCCAAAACAAATACCATAAGGGTTTTAAGGGGAATGCAAATAATTACACCATATTTCAACATCAAAAGATGGTTCTAGTGAAGAACAACACCACTTTGAGGCTGATAGTTGTGGGCTGTGTTTGGATAAGATTTCAAGTTTTTTCTACTATTTAAGGAGAGTATAACAGCCTACTAATTGTGATTATGCTTGCTTGTATGCTGATTTAGTTGTTAGGATGATAAACTACAAGATAATACTTGGATTAGCTTGAAATGTTGTTGTTCTTGATGGATTGTTTTGAAAGTTGTTCTAATGAATTTTAAGTGGCTGGAAGTTATGGGAAATACTATGATATTGTTAGTATGATTTTTTTGGTTTACATGTCAAGCTTGTTGAGGAAATTGGTAACTAGAAAAGGAAATGGCTATAAAGCACTTGGGAAATTATGCATGGTGATATGATTTTTTGTTGGGCTATTTCTGGTAACTTTGATATTTGAGTAAAAGGTTGGAAATCCTATAAGAAGTATTTGAAAATATACTGGATATATTACTAGGTTCAAGAATTAAAGATAATGGGGTTGAAGGGTGCTAAAGGGATTCAATCCGAGCATGTCGCTCATCGTGATATGTTGACAACATGTTAATGAAATATTCTGAACCATATTGTTGATATTTTTTCTTATTGTATTGCTCTAGTTGTTGTTATTGGTATTTGGTATTGGAGAAAGCCCTTGTTACTCGGGAGATGCTGCCCGAATTTACATAAACGAGCTACTAGCTTAAGCTACAGACTTAGCCTTTAGTCAGCACTGATTTTGAATCTCCTTATTATATGGAAGATTGAGTTGAGTTGTTTGAAGAGTTGCTTGGAAGGTATTAAAGAGTCAACGAGGTTAAGGTATGTTAAGGCTAAACGTTTCCTTCATTTTGGCATGATATCGTAACTACATGTGTTTGATAATGGGACATAAAGAGTGTTTACGACCAATTTTGACCCTCCTTTTTTAAGTTAATTTATTTATACTTCATAATTCGCAAAGAATGTTTTGAAAATATTTTAAATCAATAATATCTATTTTTTACAAAATTTATTAAGTGTTTTTTTTAATTAAGTGATAATAGTTTTTATAATGCTTACTATTTTAGGATTATTAAAATAACTTCAATATATGTAACATAGGCTTTACAATTAATTTAATGAATTACTCCTTAATTCCTAATTAATTGGATTACTATGTTAATAAATCAAAATTAGTGTTAGAATTTAGAAAATAAAGTATTTTGCAAATACTTAATTTCAATATTAGTAGCATATTTGATAATTATAATTTTAGTATATTTTGACGAAAATAATAAAGTTTATCTAAATTAATTTCAAAAGGGTTAAAAGCCAAAAGGCTATAATTGTAATTCTTCAATTAAACACAAATTTCCCACCTTTTAAATTAATTTTGGCCCAAATACATAAGCCTAATCCGAAATGGCCCGATCCAAAAAACCCTTCAACCCCACCTTAGCGATCCTTGCCATTTCTTTTAAACCAATCCGAACCTGCCACATCACCCGAGTCCAACACACACAAAATAGACACAATTGATCTGGATCGTTCGTTTCATATATCAACGGCCCACAATTTTTTGACGCCATTTTTCTCATTTTAATTTGAAGCACTCAGCATATTTAGTCATAGCCGTTGATTGATTGTGATCCAACGTCCACAAAAATTCGCAATAAAAAATGCTAAATACCAAATTATTGGGATTGTTGATCTAAAAGATCAACAACCCAGATCCAGTTCCCCTATATTAAACATAGAGACAACCCGTATTGTCATCGCCGGAATTTTTAGCATCGGATTTCACTTGCTAGGTAAGCCATCGTTAGATAATATTTAAGCCAATTTTAATCAATTCAAATAAGTAAAACCAATTAATCTGAAATGAAACTAAAACGGGGTACGAAATGACATTAAAACCAATAATATCTAAGTACAACCCGAATATGGAGTCACAAGTTCACGATCTTCTAAAGTCTCTACAAATAGGGTTCAAAATAAATACACTTGTCTTAAATGAAAAGAACAGTAAATAGGGGAAATGGAAGGGGACTTCAAGGTCTACGGACGCTAGCAGATCTACCTCGAGTCTCCGAATGCCAATCCGAGCTGATACGCCTCACGGACAGCTGGGACCAGTACCAAAATCTTCACAAGAAGTGCAGAGTGTAGTATGAGTACAATCAACCCAATGTACTCCGTATGTGTCGAGCATAACTTCGATGAGGTAGTGAAGAGGCTATGACAAAACACCCACGTAAATAAACCTATACAGACGGATCTATGCGTACAACATGGAATGATAATAAGAACGGTCAATAAACCTTCAACCAACAAAATGAACAAACATAATAAATAAAAATGCACGGCACCACCCGTCATGCATTAACACTCCCCCTTACCACCTAACAATGAACACATAACAACAGGTATATAGAATAAGCAAGATCAAGTCTTATGTCAACAAAGGTTCCATTATACCAATCTCTACTTCAGAAACAATGCTCAGTTAACACTGATAGCCATAAGAGCGGACATACAATCAATTTAGCAATTAACTAGTCTAAGCATAGATATTATGATCAAAGAAAGAAATAAATTACAAGGAAGAAGTCTCACATGCATGCTTTAACCCAACAACAACGCATAAGTACTCGTCACCTCACATATACGTTGTACCCCAACATTTGAACAAGTAGTGCATAACAAACAAATCCTAATCCCTCTCAAGGTTAACTACGACACTTACCTCGCTTCAAAGATCTACTCAAAGCTCAACCACGGCTTTGCCTTTCAAACAAGCCTCCGAACCAACCAAATCTAGCAAATGATCAACAAACGATTCAATATAAACCTTAGGAACTACCCACGAATGAAAAGGTTCAATTTAGGTCATTATTGAAAAAGTCAATAAAAGTCAACTCCCGATCCTACTTGGTCCAAACCCTAAATTTGGACCAAAACCTGGTTACCCATTAACCCCCGAGCCGGTTATGCATTTTATTTCAAAATTCGACCTCAATTTGAGGTCTAAATTCCAATTTTACAAAACTCCCTAATTCTTCCCAAACCCCATATTTCCACCATGAAAATCCTAGATTTTAGGTGGAAATCTTGTGAAAAGTAATGGAAGATTGAAAGAAAAAAGGTTAGAATCACTTACCATTGAATTGGGGAAAAAGGGTTCTTGGGAAAATCGCCTCTAGGGTTCTCTAGGTTTGACGAAAGAATGAAAGAGATCTCGGCTAACTCAACTTTTACCCAGTTGCAGAGGTCGCAATTGCGATAACTTGTTCGGAATTACGAGCGCCATAATTGCGAGAAAGAGGTCGCAATTGCGAACTCCTCTCAGAATCCCAGTAATCGCATTTGCGATAAAACGGCCTCAAATGCGAACCGTGATGCCCTTGCAAATGCGGACCTTTCTTTGCAAATGCAATAATCATCACAAAAGTTGTTGAGTCACGAATGCGACTCTGCCTTCGCAAAAGCGGAAATGGATATTTCACAATTGCGAACTTTTACCTCGCAAATACGAGGACCCCCAGCAATGCCCAGGCTCGCAAATGTGATGGTTTCTTTGCGAATGCGAGGCTCACAAATGCGAGACAGACCTCGCAATTGCAAGATCTGCAGCAAATACTAGAAACAACTATGTATTCTAAGTCCAATCCATTACGTAGCCTATCCGGAACTCACCCGAGCCCTCAGGCCTGCAAACAAAACATGCACACAAGTTCGAAAATATCACACGAACTTGCTTGCTCGATCAAATTGCTAGAATAACACCTAGAACTATGAATCGGACAACAAATCAAGTGAAATTTTCAAGAAAGCTTATGAACCTCTATTTTATCAATCGGACGTCCGAATCACATCAAACCAACTCCGTTTCTCACCAAATTTGGCAGACAAGTTATAAATACAGTAATGGACCTATACCGAGTTTCAGAACCAAAATACAGACCCGGTATCAATAAAGTCAAACATTGGTCAAACCTTTAGATTCATTAAGCCTTTGAACTTCAAAATTTCGACATAAAGTGATAACTCGAGCTTAGGACCTCCGATTTTGATTTCGAAAATATGCCCAGGTCCCAGATAACGGTAGCGACCCAGCGGGACCGTTGAAACATGGATCCAGCTCCATTTTCTTAAAATGTTGATCGAAATCAACTCAAATAGATTTTTATGGCAACATTTCATATTTTATCAATTTTTAACAGAAAAGCCTTCCGAAAAAACCCTCAGACTGAGCATACAAATCGAGGAAGTTAAGATGAGATATTTGAGGTTTTGAAACACAGAATTAAGGTTTAAAACTGTAGATGACTTGTCGGGTCATCACATTCTCCACCTCTAAAACAACCGTTCGTCCTAGAACGGACATAGAAAAGTACCTACATTAGTGAAAAGGTGTGGATATATACTTTGCATGTCCGACTCGGACTCCCAAGTAGTTGCCTCCATGGGCTGACACCTCTCCACTGCACTCGAACAGAAGGATAACTCTTAGATCTCAACTGTTGAACTTGCTGAGCTAGAATAGCCACCGGCTCCTCCTCTTAAGTCAAATCCTTGTCCAATTGGACTGAGTTAAAATCTAACACATGGGACGGATCTCCGTGATACATCCAAAGCATAGACACATGGAACACTAGATGGACTGCTGATAAATTTGGTGGCAATGCGAGCCTGTAAGCCACCTCACTCACTCTCTCCACAAACTCAAAGGGTTCGATGTAACTAAGGCTCAACTTGCCCTTCTTTCCGAACCTCATCACACCCCTCTTTGGTGAAACCCGGAGCAACACCCTTTCTCCAACCATGAATCCAACATCACAAACTCTATGGTCGGCATAACTCTTCTGCCTGGACTGAGCTATGCAAAGTCGATCCTAGATAATCTTGACCTCATCCAAGGCATCCTGTACCAAATATGTATGCAAATGACGAGCCTCTCCGGGTCGAACCATCAAACTGGCAAGTGGCACCTCCTCCTGTATGATGCCTCATAGGAGGCCATCTAGATGCTCGATTGGCAGCTATTGTTGTAGGAAAACTCTGAAAGTGGAAATAATTGATCCCACGAATCCCCGAAATCGGTAACACAACCGCAGAGCATTTTCTCCATATCTGAATAGTACGCTCGGACTGTCTGTCCGTCTAAGAATAAAATTTTGCGCTCAACTCAACCTGCATGCCCAACTCACGCTGTACTGCTCTCCAGAAGTGTGAGGTGAACTGTGTACCTTGATTAGAAATGATAGACACGGGCACACCGTGAAGACGGACGATCTCGCAGAAATAGATATCAGCTAACCGCTCCGAAGAATAGGTAACTTCCACAGGAATGAAATGCGCTGACTTGGTCAGCCTGACCACAATAACCATACTGCATCAAACTTCCTCTGAGTCTGTGGGAGTCCAACAACAAATCCATAGTGATACGCTCCCACTTCCACTCAGGAATCTCTAACTTCTAAAGCAAACCTCCAGGTCTATTATGCTTATACTTCACTTGCTAACAATTTAGATACCGAGCTACATATGCAACTATTTCCTTCTTCATCTTTCTCCACCAGTAATGGTACCGCAAGTCATGATACATCTTGGTGGCACTTGGATGAATAGAATACGGGAATTGTGGGCCTCATCAAGAATCAACTCACGAAGTCTATCTACAGTGGGCACACAAATACGACCCTACATCCTCAAAACTCCATCATCTGCAACAATAACCTGCATAGCACCACTGTGCCGCACTATGTCCCTAAAGATAAGCAAACGAGGGACATCATACTGCCGTTGCCTGATGAGCTCCAGCAAAGAAGACCGAGTGTCTGTACAAGCTAGAACACGACTGGACTTTGAAACATCCAACCTTACGAACTGATTGTTCAAGGCCTGAATATCTAATGCAAGCGATCTCTCACTGACTGGAATGTACGCAAGGCTGACCATACTCGCTTCCTCTCTACTCAAGGTATCCACCACCACATTGGCCTTCCCAGGATGATACAAGAGGGTGATATCACAGTCTTTCAATAGCTCCAACCGCCTCCTCTACCTCAAATTGAGATCCTTTTGTTTGAATAAATTTTGTAGACTACGATGATCCGTGAAAAACCTCGCACAACACACCGTAAAGATAATGCCTCCAGATCTACAGCACAAGAACAATTGCTACGAGCCCAACACGAGATGCCTTCAATTGTTGCGATGCACATGCGATCACCCTGCCATCCTGCATCAATACTATTCAGAGCCCTACACGAGATGCAACACAATATACCGTATAAGATCCTGAACCTGTGAGCAACACCAACACTGGCTCTGTAGTCAAAGCAGTCTTAAGCTTCTGAATGCTCGCCTCACACTCGTCTGACCATCATAACGAGGCACCCTTCTGGGTTAATCTGACGATTGGCGCTACTATAGATGAGAACCCCTCCATGAACCGACAATAATAACCCGCCAAACCTAAGAAACTCAGGATCTTCATAGCTGAAGTGGGTGTAGGCCAGTTCTGAACTGCCTCAATCTTTTTAAGATCCACCTGAATGCCCTCTCCTGATACGATATGCCCCAAGAAAGTGATTGAGTCCAACCAAAACTCACACTGTGAAAACATGGCATATAACTGGCTACCCCTCAGAGTCTGAAGTACAATCCGAAGATGCTCCTCGTGCTGCTCTGGACTATGGGAGCAAATCAAGATATCGTTAATAAACACAATCACAAAAGAAGATAGGGCTTGAACACCCGGTTCATAAAATTCATAAATGCTGCTGGGGCATTTGTCAACCCAAATGACATCACTAGGGACACATAATGCCCGTTCCGAGTTCAAAAAGCTGTTTTAGGGACATCGGATGCCCTAATCATCAACTGATGGTAGCCAGACCTCAAATTAATCTTCGAAAACACTTTGACACTCTGAAGCTGATCAAATAATTCATCAATCCTCGGCAAAGGATATATGTTCTTGATGGTGACTTTGTTCAACTGCCGATCATCTATACACATCCCCAGCAATCCATCCTTCTTATTCACAAACAGCACAGGCGCACCCTAGGGCGATACACTAGGTCTAATGAAACCCTTATCAATCAAATGTTGCAACTGCTCCTTCAATTCTCTCAACTCTGGCGAGGCCATACGGTGTGGCAGAATGGAAATGGGCTGAGTGCCCAGAGCCAAATCAATACATAAGTCAATATCTGTATCGGGTGGCACTTCCGGCAGATATGCAAGAAACACCTCTGGGAACTCACGAACAACTAGCACTGAATCAATGGAAGAAATCTCCGCACTAGAATCGCGGACATAAACAAAATAAACTAGATACCACTTCTCGACCATATGCTGAGCATTCACATAAGAGATAACACTGTTGGTAGAATGGCTAGGAGTCCCACTCCAGTCTAATCGAGGAAACCCCAGCAAGGCTTTGGTCACTATATTGGCATGAAAATCCAATATAGCATTATAAGGTCACAGCCAATCCATGCCCAAGATGACATCAAAATCAACCATATCAGGAAGTAGAAGATCTACGCTAGTCTTGAGACTCCCAATGGTAACCACACACGAATGATAAACATGATCTACAGCAATAGAATCACCCACATGTGTGGACACAAACACAGGAGCATTCAAAGAATCACGAGGCACAACCAGATATGAAGTAAAATTTGATGACACGTAGGAATAAGTATAGCCCGGATAAAATAGAACTGAAGCATCCCTATGGTAAACTAAAATAATACATGTGATAACAGCGTCAAATGACTCTGCCTCAAGCCTGGCTGGGATAGCATAACATCTGGGTTAGGTCCCACCACTCTGAACCACGTCCCTAGGACAACCTCTAACTGGCTGGCCTCCACCTCTAGTGGCTTGACCTCCTCTTTTAGTGGCTTGACCTCCACCTTTAGTGGCCCGACCTTCACTTCTAGCTACCTGAACCCTGCCTCTAGTCGGTTGTGCCAGCGGTAAAGCAACTGGTGCTGGAACCATGCCACGAGAACCCAGCTGTTGTGAGCTACCTGGTGCCCGAGCACAAGATCTAGCCCTGTGCCTCGAGTCACCACAAGTATAACAGGACCTCGGCTACTGTGATTGCTGACCTTGAAACTGACACTGTCGACCTGAGTAACCACTCTGAAAACTTTGGAGCTGAGGTGCACTAATAGGAGCTGATGGTGCACTGTAGGCTAAATTATCAGACCCCTGCCCTCCCTCTCCTGCAAGAACCACCTCGATCCGCCGGGCGACATTAGCAGCCGCCTGAAAACATATCTCACCCCCAGTCTCCTTGGCCATCTGAAGCCTTATAGTGCGAGCGAGTCCATCAATAAAACTCCTCACCCTCTCTCTCTCAGTAGGAAGCAAAAGAAGAGCATGCCGGGCTAGATCCACAAAATGGGTCTCGTACTAAGTAACGGTCATACTGCACTGCTGGAGATGCTCGAACTGTTGGCAGTAATCCTCTCTCAATGTGATAGGGAGGAACTTCACTAGGAAGAGCTGAGAGAATTGGTCCCAAGTAAGAGCAAGCGACCCAGCTAGTACGGTCAACATAAAATCCCTCCACCACTTCTTGGCGGCACCCATCATCTGAAATACAATGTAATAGACCCTATTGGTCTCAACTATCCCCATGTTCCGCTGCACCTCATGCCAGCGGTCAAGATAATCCTGTGGGTCCTTAGAAGGTCCACCACTGAAGTGAACTGGGAAGAGCTTGGTGATCCTGTCCAATGTCAATAAGCCCTCAGAAGACATGGCGAGCCTATCATCAGCTTGTGCCGCAACAACCGGCTGAACTACCCTAGTTAGGGGGGGTGCCGGTTTCTGATACAGGGGAGCTATCTGCTGTGGAGTTTGGGTAGCGGGAGTCTGTGCTCCTTCCCCAGCCTGAGAGACGGTTGGTGCCACCTGTAAGGTACCCGTCTGGGCCACACTCTTCATATGGCCCACCAAATGGACTAGAGCATCATTGCAGTACTAGGGTAGCGATGAACCCCTAGGGGACCTGAGCTGGTCTAACAGGTACCGTTTGAGCTGGAACCTCCTCATCAAAATCCAATTGAGGCTCCACTGCTGGTGTTGCTGCTCAAGCTCTAGGTTGAGCTCATCATCTGCCTCTGCCTCTGCTGCGACCTCGGCCTCGACCTTTGCTCCTCGTAGGAGCTGCCACTGGGGGCTCAGCTGCTATCCAGCTGAAGATGTAGCACGTGTTCTCGCCATCCGCGGGAGGACAAGAATAGAAGAGTTCAATTAGAAACAATAGAATAAAATTGCACGACAGAGAAGAATAGAAATGACAATTGTTTCTAAATTTCATAGCATTTGGAAGATAAGTAAAGACATCTGCACCGATCCTCCAGACTCGACTAAGCCTGCTCGTGACTTGAAGTTGGTTTCCTTTGACCATACCTAGCATGTCGTATTATTCACAGTGACTCATATACTTATGTTTAAATTGTGGTTGTACTAGTGTGATTGGCTGTCTGTTAAACATATAGTATTATGTATTAGTTGTCATGAGAATGCATACTTTTATGGTGTGGTGCTACTGTGGTATGGGGACCTTAATGGAATGCCTCATTAGCACCTAAACCTAGAGGGAAAAATGAGTATGAGTAGGTAGGGGTATTTGAGAGTAGAGTTTAGTGCTTGGTTGGCTATTCTCCCTGACACAAGCACTGTGCTGGCCTTGAGACCCTTGGGTACTTTGAAGTGTCATTAATCCAAAGAGTGCTTTGACCTTTAATGGAATTCTATCCTTACCCTCTAACCTATTGACATTTATTAATCCTTTTAGATTTAGTATTTAATGACAACAAAAGGCTTTCACTGCGAATCACTTTACCATCTATGACTCCACACTAATTCTTTTTATATCTTTCAACTGATAGTGATTGTTGTAATCTATCTTAAACCCATTCCTAGTTTATTTCATGTGTAGTTATGAGCATGGAGTAGCATATCTACTGAACTTCTTTTTTTTTCTTTCTTGAACATGTATTACAATTGGGCCTCCTAAGTTCTCAAAGAACTCAGGCCCAAATCCTGTACCTGCGCATAATAGAGTCTGAAGTCTGTTGCTGCCCTTTCCTGCTATTTGATGGGGTTGCTTCTTTTCAGGCGCAAATAGTGTCCATTTCTCTTCCTTTACTGCTTATTCAAATTTTACTATCCTTATTTCACACATGTATATAACACTTATCATATTAGATTAAATTCTTTACTTTATCACTTTGAATCATGTGAATAATATGGGCAAGCCCTAAAAGGCATATGATTAAAAAGAAGTATTAGACTTAATTGTAGATAGCTATAATTCGCAAGGTCATAATGTTGTTTATACTAATATCGTCTTTAGCCGAGCTCCAAAATCCTAAATAATGAAAAATGTGCTAACCCTTAAAAATATAAGACTGCCCAGCATTTATTCGCATCTACAGAGGAAATCCTTGAATCTGCGTGTCACGACCCAAGCCGGAGGGCCGCGACCGGCACCGGACCCTACTCAACGGGCGCCGGCGTACCCTTCATCTAACTTTCCTTATTATCTATAAGGCTTGTCATATGCATATAATCTCGAACAATAATTATAATGAACCGAGACGTCATGCCATGATACGAACATACTTATATACATAATATGGCCCATAAGGCTACAATGCAAAACCATAAAATAAAACCTATACGTTTGCCGACAAGGCAATTCAACTGTACATAAGCCAACCCATTACTTGTCTATGCATAAATTGACACTTGTCTATGAGCTTCTACAAAAACGTACATAATGTAACCTACGTCGGAACAGGGCCCCGACGTGCCCATAATGCCTACAAAAAATGCATACCAAGACTGTGGCAAGTCCGAAGGATGGATCTCGCCAATATCCGCTGAACTGGACAACCTACTGTAGTGGGGGAGCCTCGTCTATCTGTCAGTCCGGACCTGCAGCACGACATGCAGCGTCCACAAATAAAGGACGTCAGTACGGATAATGTACTGAGTATGTAAGACAGGAAATATAATGTAAGAACAATAATAAGCATCAGGGTAAGAGACATACAACCTGTACCATCTGAATGCCTCCAAGGGCGACTAACCATGTCATGCTTGACATGCACATGCATATACATATATTTATATCCTTTTTAAAATCATCATATACATATATACGCCTCTGTGGGCCATCATCATCTCAGACATATGCCTCTGTGGGCCTCCTCATCATCATACCCAACTGATCAGTGGTTGCACAATAGGTGCCATACCCGGCCGACTATAGCGCGGCTCGGTAGAGTAACATAGCTGTCGACTATAGCGCGACTAAGTAGAGTAAAACATATACATATGTATAGTTGCACAATAGGTGCCATACCCGGCCGACTATAGCGCGGCTCGGTAGAGTAAAATAGATAATGCATGATGGACTCCTAAGAGTCATACTACCATGGTGAAATAATAACATATCAATCCTCCCATAAGAGGGGAAACAATATACGTACTGCTACCTTCTAAGAGTAGAGTATCTTTGGGGTTCGTTCATTGCATTGTGTACAGTCAAAGTCGTGCAAAAGAAGGAAATGGATAGTCTCACATACCTTGCAATACTTCGCAATCTCAAGCTATGAAACTTCCACGACTTCTTAGTCTACAATAAGAGAAAGGACACTAGCGTTATCGTTCAGGCGTCGCAACTACTATGTATCGACTGTAACCTATTTTGCAATAAAACGGACAGCACCTCCCCTATATATATGACTTCACACAAGTCAAAACAGCCACCAAACAGCCAAACAACATCAATAAGAATCATATTGAACCTCCCAAAACAGTCCACACACAAACCAATCACTTCATACGTACAATGGCCACTATAGTCGTGTCAAACGACCCGGAAATGTTACAAGCAACTATCAGGCCACAACACTAAGCATATATGGTGTTTCTCCACACCCTTCCTCCTCCAAAACTCCACAAATAAGTAGTGAAACACGCAGCTTTACAGCAACACAAAACAGTCCATAAAACAGTCCGCTACAAGTGAATAACTTGAACTCACGGCTTCCGATCACCGTCCCGTGAGTTCTTACACACATAGAACGACTTACCAAGACTTAATCAGTGGAAAACATGTATAAAATAGAGCAGTAAACTCACCTTTCTTTTTTAGATAACTCAGCCCTTGCTTTGATTCCTCGAACTCTAGGGTTTACCTTCAACTAGAACTTGAAAGAGGGAAAAATCGATTAGGGTTTGTGTGGTGTTATTTTGGGGAGGGGTTGCAGGGGTTCTTTTAGGTTTTTAAGCTGTGAAATGATAATGAATTATCAGACTTTAGAAGCTTTTAAAAGCCCTCTCTTAACCGACTTGGGGCTTTTAACTTTTAGCTCTTACTTTTGGCAAGTAGGTGATGCACCTACTTGTCACCTACCAGCCTGCGCAGTTCTACGGAAATGCAATTATCTCAATAATCCGAGATTGTATTGACAAACGGTTTGAAGCATTGGAAACTATACTCATAGAACTTTTATTGGGTAGGTAGATCACCCCGTAACTCCTTGTAAATTGGGAGAAAATCGTAGAAACATTTGACCTAACGTTTAAGTAAAATTGTGAACCTAAGTTGCGACAACTTTTGTCGACTTTTGTTTCATAACTCGTTTGACTTCAAGACTTATGAAAAGGATATCATATCATTCAAATACCTTAAAACATGACATTTTGGTAATGTTAAACACCTCTCGATTTTTTCAAAAGCGCGAGTTACAACTTCCTTAACTCGTTTATCCTCTAATACTTGTTAACCGCCCTTATACACCTTTGCATCGTTTAGGACCAATAGGACTAAACTCTTATTGTCTCAAAGGTAATTCCCTTCTCGAACCAAGGTAGACTATCTTACGGTGTAATCTAACACGTACAAATATGGGTTATAACACTGCGGGGCTGCATGTGTAGTCAAAATCTGTGCATTTATGACCTTCTCACAGCTGTCCAAGCCTCGCAGGTGCGGAACCCCTTCACAAATGCGATGTAAGCATGTGTGGACCACCCTTGTAGAAGCGGGCCTTGCAAAAGCAACCCAGCTACGTAGAAGTGGCAACTACCATCCACCCTCATCTTCAATTCTATAACTATGCACATGCACATCCCATCTCCGCAGGGGTGATGCACCAGCGCCAGACTTGCCCACCAACACCAAAATGATCTGGAACCCATCTAAGATACATGTGATCCCCTGAAACCCCATCCAATCATACCAACAAGTCCAAATACCTCCCCAAACCTATCAAACAGCCCAAAACATAGTAAATAACATCAAAAGCAAGAATCAACAGTCACAACACAAGTGTAACTTCTCTTAAGTTTAGTAACATCCAAACTTTAAATCAAGTGCCCAATTCAAGCTTATCCAATCCAGAGTACATCCGAACATTGCACACAAGACCCAAATGACAAAATGAACCTATTCCAACTTCCAGAACAACAATTCGAACCAGATATAATAAAAGTCAACCCTCGGTTAAATTTAAGAATTGTTCAAACCTTCAACTTACCAACCTTCAACTGAAAGAGCCAAAACATCATAGGAACCTCCAAATCAAAATCTGGACATATGCCTTTGTCAAAAATCACTATACATACCTATCGGGACCATCTAAGCACCAATTCGAGGTTATTAATACAAAAGTCAAACCTTAGTCAACTCTTACAACTCAAGCTTCTAAAATGAGATTGTATCTCAATTCACTACAAAGCCTTCACCTAACCATCCTAGCTAGTGATCAAACTTCAAATGCGGGGGGGGGGGGGGGGAA
>MCJB01005180.1:36261-75722 GCA_002018475.1 Nicotiana obtusifolia
GGGGGGGGGGGGGGGGGAATAAAATAGCGGAAACATGGCTCAAATATACAAAATAGATGTCCGGGTCATTACATTCTCTTCCTCTTACGCAAACATTTGTCCTCGAGTGTGTTTAGAATCATATCTGGAATGCCAAAAAGATGAGAATATGTGTTCCACATATCTTTGGTCGATCTCCGATGTTGCCTTGTCGATCGGTTGACCTCTCCACTAAACATTCATCAGTCCAATATCTTTTGACCTCAGCTTTCGAACCTGCTTATCCAAAATGGTCGTCGGCTCTTCCTCATAGGCCAGATTCTCATCCAACTGCATCGACCTAAAACCCAACACACGTGCTTCATCTTTACGGTACTTCTGAATCATGGAGACATGAAACACCAGATGAACTCCCAACAAGCTGGGTGGTAAAGCAAGCCTGTAAGCCACCTCACCCACCCTCTCCGAAACCTCAAATCGACCAATATACAAAGGGCTCAACCTACCTTTCTTTCCAAACCTCATCACGCCTTTCATAGGCAAAATTCTAAGTAGAACCTTCTCACCCACCATGAATGCCACATCACGAGCCTTCCTATCAAGCATAATTCTTTTGCATGCAGTAGGCTGTATGAAGCCTCTCCTGAATGAAGTTAACCTTTTCCAAAGCATCTCGAACCAAATCTATGCCCAATAGCTTAGTCTCACTATGCTCAAACAAACGGACCGAAGAATGACATTGCCACAAATATTAGACCTCATTTGGAGCCATATCGATGCCATGTTGATTGTTGTTGTAGACGAACTCCGCTAAAGGTAGAAACTGATCCCACGGGCCACCAAAGTCCATAATGCAGGCCTTCAACATATCCTCCAAGACCTAAATAGTCTGCTCAAACAGCTCGTTCATCAGAGAATGAAATGTCATACTCAACTCTACATGTGTACCCAACTCACGCTACACAACTCCCAAAAAATACGATGTAAACTAAGTGTTGCGATATGAAATAATAGAAACAGGTACACCATGCAAGCCAGCAATCTCTCAGATATAGATCGTAGAAAACTACTCTGAACTGTAGGAAGTCATAACTAGAATGAAATGCACCGATTTTGTCAACCAATCCACAATGACCTAAATGGCATCAAACATCCTCAAAGCCCGTGGCAACCCACTATGAAGTCCATAGTGATACGCTCCCACTTCCGCTCTAGTATATCAATCTTTTGAAGCAAACAACACGGTCTCTGGTGCTTATACATGACCTGCTAACAATTGAAACATCATGCACCATGCCCAACAATGTCCTTCTTAATCCTTCTCTGCCAATAATTTTGCTTCAAATCACAATACATCTTCCTAGCACCTGGATGAATAGAATACTGCGAACTGTGAGCCTTCTGAAGAACTAACTTTCTCAAGCCATTTACATTAGGAATAAAAATCCGACCCTGAAGTCACAACACACCATCATCAACAAAAGTCACCTCCTTAGCCCCACCTCACTGCACCGTGTCCTTAAGGACAAGAAAATAGGGATCATCATAATATTGGCAAGCCTTAATGCGCATAAACAAAGATGACTGTGAAACAACACAAGCAAGCAATTTCCTCGGCTCTGAAATATGAAATCTCACCAATCTATTGGCCAAGCCCTGAACATCCATAGCTAAATGCCTCTCCACAACGGAAATGAATGCGAAACTTCCCATACCCTCCGCCATTCTGCTCAAGGCATTTGCTACTATAGTAACCTTCCCCAAATAATAAAGAATGGTGATATCATAGTCCTTCAACTGCTCCAACCATCTCCACTGCCCCAATTTCGTAATCTTTCTATTCAAAATATGCTGGACAATCCGATTATTCGTATACACCTCACAAGACACGCCATTTAAGTAATGCCTCCAATATTGAGCGCGTGCACAATAGTTGCTAACTCCTAATCATGCACCGGATAGCTCTTCTCATGGGGCTTCAACTGGCACGATGCCTAGGTAATCACCCTATCGTCTTGCATCAATACTAACCCAAGACCAACATGCGAAGCATCACAATAAACTATGTACAACCCCGATAGCGAGGGCAATACTAAAATTGGAGATGTAGTCAAAGCCATCTTGAGCTTTTGAAAACCCTCCTGACACTCGTCTGATCATCTCAATAAAGTGCCCTTTAGAGTCAACTTGATAAATGGAACTATAATAGACGAGAAAAACTCCATGAAGCGATGATAGTACCAAGTCAAAACTAGGAAACTCCTGATATTAATAGTGGTGGAAGGTGTGGGCCAACTCTGGACTGCCTCAATCTTCCTTGGATGCACCTTAATCCCTCAAATGTTGCACGTGCTCCTCCCTACTGGGGAGAATATATCAATATATCATCAATGAACACGTTAAGAAAGGAATCCAAATAAGGCTGGAACACAATGTTCATTAAATGCATGAAAGCTGGTGGGGCATTATTCAAACCCAGAGACATCACCAAGAACTCATAGTTCCCATAATTGATCTGGAAATCGGTCATAGGAATGTCCGAAACCCTGATCTACAACTGATGATACCTCGATCTAAAGTCAATCTTTGAGAACATCCCAAAGTTGATCAAACAAATCATCGATGTACGGCAGTTGATACTTATTGTTAATAGTAACCTTGTTCAATTGTATGTAATCAATGCACATTCTCATGGAACCATCTTTTTTCTTCACAAATAGTACCGATGCACCCCACGGTGAACACTCGGCCTTATGAAACCCTTAATTAGCAATTCCTGCAAGTGTTATTTCAATTCCTTCGACTCTGCTGGTGCCATATAATATGGTGGAATAGATATGGAGCTGCATGCCCAGTGCAAAATCAATATCCCTATCGGGTGGAATGCCTAGTAGGTCTATAGGAAACACATTTGGAAACTCTCTCACTACTGGAATCGGCTCAACACTACGAGTATCAATACTAACATTTCTCACGAAAGATAGATATGCAAAACATCCTTTCTCAATCTTTTTTTGAGCCTTCGAAAATGAAGTCACTCAATTAGGAGTGTGACCAAGTGAAAACCACTATTCAATCATCGACAACCCTGGCATAGCCTACGTCACGGCCTTTACTTGAAAATCAAGAATAGCATGATGTAGAGATTACCAATCAATACCCAAAATTGCTTTAAAATGAATCAGATTAAGCAATAGAAGGTCAACCCTAGTCTCATATCCCAAATGGTAACCTCAGAAGAACGACACACATAATATACCATAAGAGAATCAACAACAGGTTTAGACACATGAATAGGAATATCAAGGGATCCAGGGGGCATATCCAAGTAATGAGCAGAGTACGGTGACACATAAGAGTAAGTACAATCAGGTTCAAATAATCCTAAAGCATCCTTCTGGCACACTAAAATAATACCAGTAATTGCATATGAAGCAGCTGCCTTTGGACTTGTCAGAAATGGATAGTAATGGTCATGTCCTCCACCTGACTCACCACTCCCTCTAGGACGACCTTTAACATAATGAGCTCTATCCTTAGTTGGTTGTGAGGGTGATGTAACTGCTGGTGTTAGAACTATAGGCGTAGTGCCCTAATGCAGTGCACTGCTCAGATGTTTGGGGCAATCCCTTTTGAGATGACCCATGTCTCCACACTCAAAGGCTACAGGATGTTTAGAAATTTCACTTTCTTGATTCCTTGTTGCGTGACTTCATCTCGGCTTGTAGTCTATACCTTTAGTTCCCTTCTACTTGATTATACATGATGTTCAGTGCTCGATATCAGTTGAGATCCGTCGATTTATGGTGATGTTGCTCATGTGGTGTGGGCTATTTTTCCCAATGTTCAGGGTGACTACTATAGTCGCTTTGTATATGGGTTTCCATCTATAGCCACCCTAGTGTTGGTGTTGCCCAAAAGGTTGGGGCCTTACACAACATATTATGATGCTTCGTGTGTTGGTTTGGGCATGCTGTTAGTGACGAGTGGCAGGGTGATTGCCTGCATGTTACGAAAGGTAAATCTCCGTGAGGACAACTATCTGGTTCATGATATGGTGTTTGGCATTTGTTCTAGTGGATGTGAGGTATTTGTGGTATGAAAGTTCCAGCCTTGATTTATAGATTCATGTGATTGGGCATCTCTGAGGATGGTGGCGTTCTTACTTGTGTGGTTGCGGGATTGTCCTTGTTTGAGCACTTCAGAGCTTGTCAGTGCGATGATCTACGTTTTACTGTCCTTGGAGATAGGGTATGCGGGGTGGTGTTAAGGAGGAGGTCCTTAGTGTATCGGTGTGTTGCAATGTTAGGATCGGATTTGTGTTTCCTATGTGTACAATTCGATGGATGCGGTCCTTGAGGTGGTTCTTTGTTAGTAGTATTTTGTTCATAAAGAAGATACGATGACATATCGTGATTTGAGTCAATAATATGGGTGACAGAGGATGAAAAAAGTACATTATTAGCTATGTCTCACGGTGTTTGATTGTTAGCGGGTCAAGAATAAACATTAGAGACCGAGTGGCTTGCCTCGCAAGGGTGCTATACCTGCACAGAAGTGGGGGCGTATTTTTATGGACTTTGTGGTAAGGTAGCTACATGCTTTGAGGAAGGTTTGTGCGATTAAGGATATTTTGGAAAATGACAAAGTGTTTGCATTTCACTTTGGGAATAGACGAGATAGTTGTGATTAACAGAGTAGGGAGAGGTGAGTCTTGTCTCTTTTCACTTTGTCGTACTCGGAGGAGTGGTGACTAGAGAGAACATGCCAGACGAAACTACAATTGCTCCATTTGGGGGATTGTTGGGTTCTTATGGGTGCTAGAAATTGGTTAGAATTGGAAGTAACTATAAGCGAGGGAGGGATTGACAAAGAAAAAAGTTTTATGCGTTAATGCTCCACATTTGTGAAGACAGCTTTGGCTCCCCACATTGTTCTGGCCGGCTACACATGAAGGAGCATCTATGCGTAGAAGTTTGCTAAGGTGATGATATATTACATTGGAGAGTTTGAGTTTGACAAGAATGGTTTGCTTGAGCTACAAAGGCAAAGTGCATGATTGATTATCATCTTGGTGTACTGTACGGTCTTGAGTTTTGGATGTGTTGATGGATCTTTCGGCTGTTCATTGATGAAATTAAATAGATTTTTGCCGCCTCTACACGAGTGTAGACTCGGATAATCAATTGATTACATAATGGTGTTTCTCATGGCAGGGTGAAAGTAAGATTTGAGGCTACACAAGTGGGCTATCTCCAATGAGAAGATTAGAAGTTGTACGATTTCTTAAGAGGTAACTATGAAGAGATTTACCGTTTATACAATGGGATGTATGTACTATGGCATTAGTTTAGATCGCTTGAGGTAGATGACACAATTGTCACGAGATTGAGTGTGCATTTGGGCGGATAATTTGGGATGTTTTACGGTCAGTGCAGCATGAGCTTATGACAAAAGCAATAGTGTGAGGACATTGAAATTAAGGAAGAATGGTCACCATGAGTACTTGGGTTATGTGATTGTGGCTTAATGGCTAGCAGAGGAGCCTACTATCGACAATTGGATCACATTGTCATTTGTTGTTACAGTCCTGGACTTTGGTGTGCTTGTGGAGTTATGGCTTTAGCAGGATGACTTCGAGATTGATTCGAGCAAGGAATTTGCTAGAGGCATGTTTCATTTTACTTGGTTGTTATATGTGGGTTGTGGAATGACTCGGGTTGGATAGTCCTTTAGGGATGTTGTTTGTAAAGGGAAAGGATTTGCTCGGTTATTTCTTTTCGAATTACTATGTGCTAACATAGCATTTATCGTTGAGTACTTTATGTATTCAGGACTGGGTCAGAGTGACTGACTCTCGAGGATTGTTTTAGTGGGTTCAAGATTCAAATGTGGCATATAAGGATTTTTGATTTTGTGTGTGATATCACACCCCAGCCTAGGCGAGGTGTGATGACCCACTATCGTTTTCTTACGTATTGAAATTTCTATAAACACATAATAAAAAACATATTAGAATAAAAATTCTATGACTTAGGCCTTTGTACAATACATATCGATGCAAGTCAGGCTCAACATCCTATGAGTCATCTCTATGGCACGATCTGGGAATGAAAATAAGGAAATCAGTCCTACATGCCCTGTATCTTCCTGTTTATAAAATGTGGTGCACAACACTTATAAAAAAGAGTATACTGGCCACGACTTTGTAGAATCCATGGGACACAGACCCTCTCTGATACCACTGTCACACCCCAAACTAGGTGAGGTGGACAAGCATCTAATATCTTACATATGTGAGCGATCATTCTGTAAATACTGATAAACCTACAATGTTTGGAGAACCTGCAATAAGAAAATCACACACACACACACATATATATGTATATATGTGTGTATATATATACACACATACACCAGCCTACGAGGCCTCAAACAACACAGACACCTAACTAACATAATGTAAGTGACAATAGGTAGCGATACATATAAAAAAGTCTCTAAGAACATCTGACTGACATATCATAGTTGGGAGAGGCCCCTGACCTACTCATAAGTCTATATAGAATATCAAAACATAAATACCTCTATGTTCAGTAGCACTCCGAATAACATGGAGTCTACCGATCAACAGTTGGAACTGAAATTATTTACTTTGGGGGTCCATCAAGCTGCCTACCTGAACCTGCAGCATGAAATGCAACATCCACGGCCAAAGGAACGTTAGTACGAAATAATATATCGAGTACGTATGGCAACTGAATCCACATAAAAAAGTACTATGATCGTATAAAAGAGTGACGTATGAAGATAAGTGGATAAAACAAGGATTAACATCACTTAGAGATCAGAGCTTACATCATACAATAAGTCTAGAAGGTAATATACCATAGTCTTACTAAACGAGACTCGTAGCATTTCTCTGTAGCTTTGTCTGTATGAACATTCTATATCAACATATGACAACTCATGCCATGTCTATTCTATCATAAGTTGGTTGCACGAACACCTAAAACCGAAATGCTAACTACTCGTGTCGTCTCGTACGTATGTGCAAGCTACCAGACTCGTAAGTTTGTACTTTTGGGGCATGCGTATCGGTACTATCATCTCATACCCGACTAATAAGCTAGCAATTTATGAATAGCGTATCTGTCATCTCTAGACTATCATGCCCATATCTGCCAGGCTAGCAATCCTGTACTACCATGTCACTAGACCTGCCCGCTGTATGTATCTATCGTACCAACAACATGCCTCCACAAGTAGAGTTCTCATGTAACTTCTACTATGGTAATTAAATCATACAACAAGCAATAACTACAAAAAATAAAAGTAATCTCATAATGTCTACATTAGTCTACAACCAATAGCTCGCATAGTGCCAATTTGTGTGGTCATGATATCGGAGTCCTCATAGGTAAGTCACTGTAGCTCATATGCACCTTCTAAATAGGATATGAAGCTAATAAAAACATTTGAAACCGAACCTACCAAGGTTCCACCAATTAAAGCATGTACGGGCTACTAAAGGCATGAATAGAGCTACCCTTAACGGTGGTCGTTTTGATACATGAATACTTAAGAGGGAGCCGTCATGGTTCATATGCACTTTTGCACAGAAACAAGGGATTACTACAGAACATATGGAACTCGTCACATTCGGGAAATATCAAGTAAGGAACATATGCAGCTTGCTAATACACAGGTAGAACAACTCGCGTTAAAGCTCATTATGCAGATGAGGTCTTTATGAGGGAAACATTATAAGGTCAATTACACTCTCTAGAAAAGAACATAGCGGTGAAGAGCTATATGAAAAATATTCTATTCGGGCGAAATCAATTAATAACATAGGGAACCATTAAATACACGAGTATAACATTTTCAAGCATTTAATTTTGGAACTCACTTTTTTTGAAGGGGGAAATTACTATAGATTCATGCCAAAGAAGGAGTCAACAAATAGCCTTACAAACCTCTGCGTCGACCTTTCCAAAGAGCTGACGGAACTTGCCTTCTCACAAATTAAGATACATAAGAACAATATTACTATTAGTGAAGAGAAACATAACAACTAGCCGATGAATGACAATCCACTCTATACATGATTTCACAACGTAAATCTTCGCGTAACTCCTGTCTAATCCGCATAACACCATCAATAACACATAATTACACATATATGGATATATCTATGACTTCCACACCACAAAACCAGTCCCAACACGTCATAAAACAAATAAAAGGACACTAACATCAACAAGAGAAATATGCTAACTAACTAATGAGTAACAATCTTGCTTTACAACAATTTCTAAGGTGATTATTCAAGTATATCACCATTATAACCCTTGAAAAATAATTAAAAATACACGAATTCAAATATACCACATCACTAGTAGCTAATCACAACAAGAGCGTCCCCAATAACATAGCACTACTACATTCGACAACAAGTTTCCCACTTCTAGCTGACATCTCATATGTTCTCAATGCTTAAACACAACCAAACCTCACATAACTCATACACATGAAGAAGATAAATATTTTTACCTTTAATTTCAAAAACCAGCCTCTAGAAACCTTTTTCACAACTCGAAACAAGCAACAACTTGACTATGTACTGTAGAAACCGAGCTTTTTTTAGCACTACCATCTTTCTGAGGAGAGTATTGGCTTAGAACCCTTTGGATCTTATTTAGGAAGGTTGGAAACTCATGGAGAGCTCTTGGAGATACTGGGAATCAGTTTTGGTCGAAAAAATGAATTAAGAGAAGGTGCCACTGGTTTAAATAGAAAGGTGGAACCTTTCACTTCCTATGAGGGTCCCAAAGGGGGCTGCCTATGCAGTCTTGCGAAAATGTGAATACCTCTCTACTCCAACATCGTATTGATTAATGGTTTAATGCATTGGAAACTAACTCATAGGCCTTCAAATCGATGGGTTGATTGCCCCATAAATTCAAGTATATTGAGAGAAAATCTCAGTGATATTAGACCCAAATTCAATAAACTAATGAACATAAATTGCGATAAGGTTGGCGGACTTTTGTTTGACCAATAGCTTGACTTCAAAACATAACATATGACAATTGTACGATTCAAATACCTCATAAAATGAACTTCTTAGCATGTTAATCCCTCCTACTCTTAACCTAAAAGTAAGGGTTGTAACGTTCCCAATTTTTCAATTCTCGACGAAACTTAGCTAGAACCCAAGTTTTTGTGGTGCCGAGGTACAAATTTTTTGGTTTGTGCAATGCGTTGGGGAGTTAGACGAATAATTTTTGCAGAACATGGTATTTCTGCGGTCCACTATGCGACCGCAGAACCACTTTGCGGACCGCAGAGCTGCCGCAGAGTGCAACAAAAATAGAGCAAATTTTTGGAGGTCATTTTGCGGTCCAAAATGCGACCGCATAATCATTTCACAGGCCGTACTTTCTTCATTGATTCTGTATGAGAAACTTCAGATGGTAATTCCACGGTCCATTTCGCGCCGCATAGCTGGTCTGCGGACCGTGCACCTCCCGCAGACTTAACCCTACCAGCCAAGTTTTTGGGACCATTTTTGCGGTCCACTTTGCGGACCGCATTTCTCTTTTGCAGCACGGTCTATGATCATTTACCCAGTTAGGAGGCTTAAGTTTTAGGAAATATTACCCGACCCCATATTTATAAAATGACTTTGGAATTATTTTGGCTTGTTTAAATGGTTGTTTTAGCAAGAGAATGGAGTGCTATACACAGAGAGGATGAACCCCCAAGTGCTTCATCATCAATCCTTGCCCAATCTTGAATATTTAAGGGAATCACTCACTAGGCCATCACTTAACCGGGTTTATGTGGGTTAGGGAGCAGAAGATTTGGCATGCATGTTTCGATAGAGGGGTCTCGGAGGTCGTTGAATTACACGGGAAGAAGTGTTGGTTGATATGGGTTGTGGGGTGAAAGAAAGCTTTTGAGAAGACTTTATAGTCTAAGTTGCACACCTAGTGCTTGATGAAATGCACAGGCGAGCTGAACCGGTGAATCTTTTCCTAGTTATGGTTCAATATTGTCATGTCTCTAATAGATTATAGTTGCTAGGATTTCCGAAATGTTGTAGTAGTTTAAGGAAATCTCAAGCGAGGTATGATGGCTAAACTTCTCTTGTAGAATCGAATTCCATGATGTGCTCACAAGTTTCAAATGTGATTGGCTCAAATTCTTATTTCTCTTATTCTGAGTCATTCCTAATAAATTCGATTACTCCAAATAAGCTTTATGTCAAAAGACATATACTCAATATGTGTTGCAAATGCTCCTATCTTATTATGTACTCCTACAAGAATGTATTTATGTATGACCAATGTATCAAACTGTAATGATTTAAAATCATGTTTCAATTGCAAGTTTATTATACCTATTTTGGGAAAGAAAACTCAACGTGCTTAAGACTCATATTTCTTGTATACATACTTAAGGTCTTGATTTCTAATTCTCTTATTGTTGATAACCTATGATGATGCTTGAAAGTGAAAGGAGTGAATATGAGATATAAAACGTGGCCATCGTGCCAATAATTAAAACTGCACTTATGGCCAATAGTTAAAATAAAATGAAAGGATGTGTGAAAGGTTATGAGATAAGCTTTAACTCCTTTATATAATAAATATTTTGGGAGTATCATTTTGTCAACGAGGAACGGCAGGCTGATATAACCTAACCCCGAAACTATACGTGCCGGTGTAGGAGTGATTGATGGGTAAATCCCCGTGCTGATATGTGGAGATTATTCCCCTTGATTGATGGGTAAATCCCCATGCTGATGTCTACCCACATGACATTTTGGATAGACAGGCTAGCCGATCGAGCTGAGATCGGACGCCATGCTGCGCACATGGTGGTGTTGTAATTGGATGTCTTGGGATGAGACGGCTTAGCCGATCGGGCCTAGATCGGACTCTGTGCTAATAGAACGATAGTGTATCGTACTTAAGATCTCACAACTTAAACATATTGATATTTACTTGAAGATTTATCTTTATCTTAACTCGATGCTTTAATATTTTTCGAGGCTTTCATTGAGTCCGTGTTTCATTCTTTTTGTATTGTTACTTTGTTCGTTGAAAGGGTGTTTAGTCTTACATACTAGTACTATTCCACATGTACTAACGTACCTTTTGCTGGGGGCGTTGCATCTTTAATGGATACATGTGGTTCCGCTGCAGGCGGCATTGATTAGTGATAGCGGTACACCCCCTTCTCAGCTGACTTAGTGAGCCCCACCTTATATCGTGTCACAACTCAAAACTCCACCTGTCGTGATGGTGCCTATCACATAACTACACAAGCCGCAAAATCCTAATAAAACTAGGCATTTGTATATTAAAAATAAGATGAAGCAAGTTAAACAGTAGTAACTCTCATATATAGCCGATATAAATAACTGCGACTCGGATACAAGTTTCCTCAAATTCGGGTGTCACCGAGTACATGAGCACCTATACAATAACATAGTCTGAAATGGCGTCTAGAAAGGTATAACGGTATAAGTAAAACTAAGAGGTGGAGGAGGAGATTCAAGGTTTGCGGATGTTAAAGCAACTACCTCAATTATCTCCGAAAGGGTAAAACTCCAAGATTAACAACCAACGTGCCCGGCAATACCTGGATCTTCACATGAAGTGCAGGGTGTAGCGTGAGTACAACCAACTTAATAAGTAACAAGTGTAACCTTTGTGCTGAAAGAAGTGACGAGCTCAACCAAAATAGTACAAATACATAGTTTAACATAACAAAAATGACAGGAAATAGGACAATAATATCTCCAAGAAAACCCATAATCTATTCGTATATAGTACAGGAAATGCAGACATGCTTCCAAGTTTAACAATTAAGTTCAACACATGTAAAATATGCCAAGTGTGACTGATATGAGGAATATGACGTCTATATATCTATTTGCCAATATGAATATCGTATGTGATGCAACACAATGAAAACCTCACGTACTCACACTCTTAGAGCACTCAATATGAGTGTCTCAATTTTCACTCATCACACTCAGTCACTCAGCATTGTACAGTGTCTGCTGCGGTGCGTAGCCCGATACCATCAATAGCCTGCCGCGGTACGCAGCATTATTCGTATATGGCCTGCTGCGGCTTGGAACCCGATCCACATATAACTAGAAGGCTTTCGTGGCACGCAACCCGATCCACATATATCCATAAGGCCTCTTGCGACGTGCAACCCGATCGACATATAGCCATAAGGCTTATTGCGGCATGCAATCAGATCGACATATAGCCGAAAGGCTTGCTGCGCGTGCAACCCGATTGGCATATTTCACTCACACGCCTGTCAGGCCTCAATCATCAGTCTCTCCAGTCTCTCGACTCACAAATCTCATGCCAATTAGCCCAAACAATTCTACATAGCACAACAATAATAGTGACAGAAACTATAATATGATATGCAAATAATGGATATGACTGAGTGCAAAATTGCCCTCTAAGAAAATAGTTCAATAGCAAAAATGACCACAATGGGTCTCAACAGGATAAACATATAACCTAACATGTTTCTAACATGAATCAGTAGCTCAATTACTCCTGATATTATGGTGCCCGTATAGACCGAAATTCCGTTATGGTCCAATTCTGATCGGTAATAAATACCGGGACTTTGCAATATTTGATTGATCATAATTCTATATATTCCATTGACTATAGAAGTTCCTAGGGAATTGATTAGAGGAATGTTTCCGATAAAATTTGTTTGTTCTTGCATATCCCTACTGTTTTTCCAAATTAATCCCGCGGATACATATAAATTCAGAAGAATATGTGAGTGATTCATACACAGCATCTCTTTCCTTTATCAAGGGTTCGACCAATTGATATGTCTCCACAAATAATTGAAATTCAATTTCTTGATCTGTATCTTCAATTTTTGGAAACTTATAAAGTTCTTCCGTCAAGCCTTGATCAATGAACCTACAAAATCCTTCAAATTATATCTGATTAAATCCAGGTATTGTAGATATTCCCTCATTTCCACCCCCGAGCATGTTTAATTTCCCATTTATCAAAAAATACCACTATTGGTTCATTCTTCATCTAATTCGATAGATTAGATAAATGATCTAGCAATGATGGCATTTCAATTTTGTTTACCGAATCACATGAAATTTTACCCAACTCCATATCTGGAATGTATGAAATACGTATGAATGGAGGAAGAAAGAGAATTTTCAAACACATAGAGATCACATGAATGGCTACAAGGTCTGATGACTACACGGTACAATAGAATCAACCGGATAATAATTTCTACAGTGCACGCCCACACGCCCGTCACCCAGCATGTGCTTCACCACAACACCAATCACATAACTCGTAGTTCAGGGATTCGTACCCTCATAAGCAAGTTCAGAAGTGTTACTTACCTCAAATTGTGCAAATCTCTAATCCAACAAGCCATTACCTCGCGAATCGGCTTCCAAACGCTTCGAATCTAGCCACAAACAACTCGATATGATCAGCAACTATTGGAATTAACTCTACATGGAAAGCTAAGTTCTTAATCAAAAGTCAAAAAGTCAACTCCGGGCCCACATCTTGGAATCCAACAAAAGATACAAAATCCGAACACCCATTCAACCACGAGTACAACCATATCAAAATTACTCAAATCTGATCATAACTCGACCTTTAAATCCCTAAAAAGGTTCCCCCAATACACTAATTAAATGATGAAATCAATAATATATTCATGTAATTTAACCAAAACCGAGTTAGAATCACTTACCCCAATCATTCCCTTGAAAATCTCTCCAAGAATTGCTCCAATCCGAGCTCCCAAAATCAAATTGTGAAATGTAACTCAAACCCTTGTTTTTGAAACTTATATTCGGCCCAGATGTCCCTTCTTTACGATCACGGGAAATGCTTTGTGATCACGAAGCACAAATTCAATGGCTGCACAAATTACTTTACGCGAACACAGAATCCCACACGAGAATGTGATGCACAGACTTCCCAAACCTACGCGATCACGAACAACGTCACGCGATCGCGATGAACAATGCGCGTGAACCCAACTTTCTCTTTTCTTCTTCGCGGACTTGACTAAGACCATGCATTCGCGACACATTAATTGCTCAAGCTACATGATCGCAGATCTTGCCTTGAGATTGCATAGAACAATTTTTCCATCAGTGACCAACAACCCTTTGCGATCATGACACTCCACTCGCGATCGCGTATAAGGAAACCAGTAGCAAAACTCAGTAGTTCCTCCAAGGTTCAATATATGCCGAACGTGATCTAGGCCCCCAGGACCTCAACTAAACATACCAACAAGTCCTAAAATATCATACGAACTCGCCCAAAGCGTCAAATCACGTCAAACAACACTAAAAGCACCAATCACACATCGATTCAAGCCTAATGAACTTATGAATTTCTAACTTCTACATTCGATGTCGAAACCTATCAAATCAACTCCGATTAACCTAAACTTTTGTACATAAGTAATAAGTGACACAACAGACCTATTCCAACTTCCAGAACCACAATTCTAGCTCGGTAACCACAAAGTCAATTCTCAGTCAAACCTCTCAACTCTCCAAAATTCTAATTTTCCAACTTTCGCCATTTAAAACCAAAATCACCTACAGACCTCCAAATTACTATTCGGACACACTCCTAAGTCCAAAATCACTATATGGAGCTATTAGAACCATCAAAACTCCATTCCTCAACCATTTACACATATGTCAACATCCAGCCAACTCTTTTAACTTAGGCTTCCAACATTGGGACTAAGTGTCTCAATTTATTCCGAAATATCTCCAGAACCAAACCAACTATTATGGCAAGTCACATAACAGCAATTGAGCATAGAATAAGACGTAAATGGGGGAATGTAGCCATAACACCCAAACCGGCCGGGTCGTTACCCTCCTAAACAAACATCATCCCCCTCCTAAACAAATGTTCGTTCTCGAACGGGTCTATAATCCTACCTGCAGTCTCAGATAGGCATGGATATCTGCTCCGCATCTCCCCCTCGGTATCCAAAGTAGCCTCCTTAACCGGCTGACCTCTCCACTACACCTTCACTAAAGCTATGGTCTTGAACCTCAACTTTTGAACTTGCCGATCCAAAATGGCCAACGGCTCCACATCACAAGTCAAATCACCATCCAACTGAACTGTGCTGAAGTCCAAAACATGAGACGGATCACCGACATACTTCCGGAGCATGGAAACATGAAATAGGGGATGAATACTTGACAGACTAAGCAGCAATGCAAGCCGGTAAGCAACCTACCTAATCTTCTCAAGCACCTCATACGGGCCAATATACAGAGGGCTCAACTTGCCCTTCTTCCAAAACCTCATAACACTCTTCATGGGTGAAACTCTGAGTTGTACCTTGTCCCCCACCATGTAAGCAACATCATGAACGTTCCCATCGGTGTAATTATTCTGTCTGGACTACGCCATGCAAAGCCGATACTGAATCAACTTAATCTTGTCCAAAGCATCCTGAACCAAGTCAGTACCCAATAGCTAGCCTATCCAGGCTCAAACCAACCCTACATAACTCCACAAAGTGACGATAATATCTGGCCAACCCGAGAAAACTACGAATCTCAATAGCTGAAGACGGTCTGGACTAACTCTGAACCGCCTCTATCTTCTTTGCATCCACCTTACTTCTTTTACTAGACACCAAATGCCCCAAGAATGCCACTGAATTGAGCCAAAACTCACACTTGGAGAACTTGGCATAAAGCTTCTCCTCCCTCAACCTCCGTAGAACAATCCTCAAATGTTGGGCATGCTCCTCATGGCTACATCAATACACCGAGATATTATCAATGAATAACGTGACAAATTAATCAAGATATGGCTGAAATACACTATTCATTAGATGCATGAATGTTGATGGGGAGTTGGTCAGCCCAAAAGACGTCACAAGGAAAATATAGTAACCATAGCGGGTACTAAATGTCGTCTTCAAAATATCCGAGTCCGGAATCATCAAATGGTGATACCCAGACAACAAATAAATCTGAGAGAACACCCTCGCTCCCTGAAACTAGTCAAATAAATCACCAATGCGCGGTAAAGGACATTTTTTCTTTACTGTAACTTTGTTAAACTGCCTATAGTCGATGCATATCTGCGTAGTACCATTCATTTTCTTCACAAACATAACTGATGCACCTTATGGCAACACACTCGGCCTAATAAACCCCTAATCAACAAGCTCCTGAAGCTGCTCTTTTAATTCCATTAATTCTGCTAGTGCCATTTAATTAGAAGGAATAGAAATGTGCTGATTGCCCGGCACCAAGTCAATACAAAAATGGATATCCTATCGGCTGACATGCCCGGCCAGTCTGCAGGGAACATATCCGGAAAGTCTCACACTACCGGAATAGAATCAAAAGTAAGCGTATCAGCACCAACATCCCTTACAAAGGCCAAATACGACAAGCATCGCTTCCAACCATCCGTTGGGCCTTCAGATAAGAAATCACCCTATTGAGAACATAATCTAGAGAACCTCTTAGCTTGATCCTCGGCAACCCCGACATCACCAACGTCACGGTGTTTGTGTTACAATCCAGAATAGCATGATATGGATCCAACCAATCCATACCCTAAATCACATTAAAATGAACCATACTAAATAATAAGAGATCAACTCTAGTCTCCAATCCCCCAATAGTCACCACACACGGTCGATACACACGGTCCACAACAATAGTATCGCCCACCTGCATAGATACATTAACATGTGAGAATAAGGATTCACGGGGCATATCCAAATAACAAGCAGAATATGATGATACATACGAATAAGTGGAACCCGGGTCAAATAATAAAGGAACTATTCATGTGATATATTGAGACAATACCTGTGATCCCTGTGTCTGAACCAACAACCTCTAGCAGGCAGGATTAGCACAGAACCGATCATGGCTGCCACCAAATCAGCCTCCGCCTCTAGGGCGGCCTCTAGCTACCTGATCCCCACCCCGAGCTTGTTGTGCGTGAGGAGAAGTAACCGGTGCATAAGTCATATCCTGACCCATCTACTGAACTGGACCTCCTAAGTGACAAGGACAACACCTCCTCACATGTCAAAGTTTCCCACACTCGTACAAGCCCGATCCGTCAATGGTGGTGGTGACTGAATCAGACCCCGATAATCGGAATAATAGCTAGAAGAACCTGGTGCAGATGAACCCTGACGTGAAGGTTCACGAGATGAAGTCTGAGCTAGGAGAGCGTTGGGAGATGACTGACCCGGGCAAGCACTGTATCAACCATGGCTAGTTGATGCACCACGATTAACTGGACGAGCTATGTAAGTAGGCTTATAAGGACGAACCCGGTTGTGGTAGGACAGCCCCCCACAGAAGGAACTGTTGCAGCCACCCAAACAGTAAGGCCTCTTGGCCTCCCTTTCCTTGCGCTCCGGACTACGGACGAACTATAGCCAACGAGCAATACCAACCACCTCGTCGAACCTAGCACCTAATGCATTCTCCCGAGACATTACAAAACGTAACTGGTAGCACAGGCCATCAATGAACCTCCTAATCCTCTCCCTCTCAGTGGGAACCCACCAGATCACATAATGAGCCAACTCTGAAAATCTCATCTCGTACTGGGTCACAGACATGCGCTCCTGGTGTAGATGCTCGAACTGCCTATGTTACTCCTCCCTGTGGGTCTATGGCACAAACTTCTCCAAGAAGAGAATGGAAAAGCCATGCCATGAAGTAGGGCAGCACTAACTACCCTGCTCCTCTCATAGGTCTCCCACAATCAGAAGGCCGTCCCCGTCATCTGAATAGCATTTAATGTGACCCCACTAGTCAATAAAATACCTGTCGTGCGAAGAATCTGCTGGCACCTATCAAAGAAGTCCTAAGAATCTTCTAACTTAGACCCAATTGAGACTCCCAAACCTCTCTAGTCTCTTCTGCTCCTCATTATTCATTATGGGACCCACCTGGGCGTGAGCAACTATAACCGGCTGGACTGGTAGTACACCTATTGTCTGAAGTCCCTGCACCGTCTGATCTGGAGTGCGGGCGGCGGGAGTCTGAGCACCTCCCCCGGCCTAAGAAATGGCTGGTACGGCCTAAACTAAAACTGCCCGAGCAAGGCTAGTGCAAATAGTCAATATCTAAGCCAAACCCCTCTGAAGGCCAGGAATCATAATGGGCACAGCTAGTGCCTAAGCTGGCCAACCGGCTCAACCACATCTGGAATCTGTCATGAGCTGGAGCAACTGGTAGGTCCACAGGTGTTGTTCTAGCTGCTGTACGAGCTGCACCTAGGCCTCAACCGTGGCCCCGGCCTCTCGTGGCCCTACCTGGTGGTACTGGTGGCTATCCTGCCGATCTGCTAGCACATGTCTTCACCATTTTCGACAGAATGCAATAACATATGTTTAGTTCCCAGAATAAAAGAATTCACACGACAATAATACAGGAAAGTGAAGTTTTCCTAAGGATTCGGCAGCCTCTCGAAGATAAGTACAGACGTCTCTGTACTGATCTGCTTGACTCTACTAAACCTGCTCATGACTCATGAAACCTATGTAACCTAGGATCTGATACCAACTTGTCACTACCCAAAACTCGACATGTCGTGATGGTGCCGATCACGGAACTAGGCAAGCCGACAATCCAAATAAAACTAGGAATTGTTATATTAAAAATAAGATACAGCAAGTTTAACAGTAATAACTCTCATAAATCACCGATCTAAACACTTGCAACTCAAATACAAGTTTCCCCAAATTCGGGTGTCACTGTGTACGTAAGCATCTATAAGATCGCATAGTCTGAAACACCATCTAAGAAGGTAGAAGAGTATAAGGAAAACTAAGAGATAGCGGAGGAGAGTCAAGGTTTGCAGACGCCAAAGCAGCTACCTCGATGATCTCCGAATGTGTAAAGCTCCAAGATTAGCAACCACCGTGCTTAGAAGAACCTAGATCTGCACATGAAGTGCAAGGTGTAGCGTGAGTACAACCAACTACATAAGTACAAAGTCTAACCTTTGGGCTGAAAGCAGTGACGAGCTGAACCAATATAGTAGAGATACAGAGTTTAATAGTATATAAAAAACAAGAAATAGGACAATAATATCTCCAAGAAAACCCATAATCTATTTGTACACAGTATAGGAAATGAAGACACGCTTCTAGGTTTAACAATTAAGTTCAACACAGATAAAATATGGCAAGTGTGAGTGATAAATATGCCATCTCTATATCTATATGCCAATATTAATACAGTATGTGATGCAACACAATGAAAACCTCGCGTACGCACACTCTCAAAGCACTCGATCTGACTGTCTCAATTCTCGTTCATCACACTTAATAACTAAGCAGTGTACGGTGCGGGTTGAACTGAAATTGCCCGAGCACGTCTAGTGCAAACAGTCAATATTTGGGCCAAAGCATTCTGAAGGCCAGGAATCACAATGGGCATAGCTGGTTCCTGAGCTGGCCCCACCGGCTCAACCACATCTAGAATCTGCTCATGAGGTGGAGCAACTGGTGGGTCCATAGGTGCTGCTCTAGCTGCTGTATGAGCTGCACCTCGGCCTCAGTTGTGGCACTGACCTCTCGTGGCTCTACGTGGTGGTACTGGTGGTCGTCCACTCGATTTGTTAGCACATGTCCTCACCATTTGTGAGAAAATAGAATAACAGAAGTTTAGTTCCCGGAATAAATAAATTTGCATGAGAAGAACACAAGAAAGTGATATTTTCCTAAGGTTTCGATAGTCTCTCGAAGATAAGAACATACATCTCCGTACTGATCCGCAAAACTCTACTAAACCTACTCATGACTCGTGAAATCTATATAACCTAGGCTCTTATACCAATTTATCACGACCCAAAACTCCACATGTCGTGATGGTGCCAATCACAGAACTAGGCAAGCTAACAATCCCAACAAATATAGGTTTTTTATATTAAAAACAAGATGAAGCAAGTTCAACAGTAATAACTCTCATAAATAGCCGATATAAACAACTGCAACTCGAATACAAGTTTCCCAAATTTGGGGTGTCACTGAGTACATGAACATACATAAGATAACATAGTCTGAAACACCATCTAAGAAGGTAGAAGAGTATAATAAAAACTAAGAGATAGCGGAGGAGAGTCAAGGTTTGCGGATGCGAAATCAGCTACCTCGATGATCTCCGAACGTGTAAAGCTCCAAGATTAGCAACCACCGTGCCCAGAAGAACCTAGATCTGCACACGAAGTGCAAGGTGTAGCGTGAGTACAACCAACTAAATAAGTAAAAAGTCTAACCTTTGGGCTGAAAGCAGTGACAAGCTGAAACAATATAATAGAGATACAGAGTTTAATAGTACATAAAAAGTAGGAAATAGGACAATAATATCTCCAAGAAAACCCATAATCTATTTGTCCACAGTATAGGAAATGTAGACACGCTTCCAGGTTTAACAATTAAGTTCAACACAGATAAAATATGCCAAGTGTGAGTGATATGAGGAATATGCCATCTCTATATTTATATGCCAAAATGAATACAGTATGTGATGCAACACAATGAAAACCTCGCGTATGCACACTCTCAGAGCACTTAATCTGACTGTCTCAATTCAAAGCAAATTATTCAACAATTGAAATGACCACGGTGGGTCTCAATTGGATAAACATATAACCTAACTTTGGTTCTAACGTGATTTTGTCGCTCGATTACTCTAACACGTACAGATCACATGAATGGCTACAAGGTCTGATGATTACACAATACCAAAACATCAACCGGACCATAATTTCTACGGTGCATGCCCGCACGTCGGTCACCCAGCATATGCGTCACCTCAACACAAATCACATAACACGTAATTCAGGGATTCGTACCCTCAGAACCAAGTTTCGTGGTGTTAATTGCCTCAACCCATGCTAATTTCTACTCCAAAAGCCCTTGCCTCGTGAATCGGCCTCTAAATGCCTCGAATCTTGACACAAACAACTGGATACGATCAATATAGGCTATAGGAATCAATTACACATGAAAAAAAGTAAGTTCTTAATCAAAAGTCAAAAACATAACTCATAAAGTCAACTCCAAGCCCGCATCTCGAATCCAACGCAAGAAAAAGTCTGAACACTCATTCGACCACAAGTCCAACCATACAAAAATAACTCAAATACGATCACAACTCGACCTTCAAATCCCCAAATTAAAGCCTAGGAAGTTTTGAAAATTTCCCCCCAATTTTCAACCTAAAAGACTAATTACATGATGAAATCAATGATATATTCCTGTAATTACCAAAACCGAGTTAGAATCACATACCTCAATCACTCCCTTGAAACTCTTCCCATGAATCACCTCAATCCGAGATCCCAAAATCAAATTGTGAAATATAACTCAAACCCTCATTTTTGAAACTTATATTCTGCCCAGATGTCCCTTCTTCGCGATCGTGGGAAATGCTTCGGGACTACGAAGCACAAATTCAAAGGCTGCCCAAGTTAGTCTCCTCGAACGTGGAATCCCACATGTGAAAGCACTGCACAAAATTCCCAAACCTACATGATTGCCAACAACCTTACGCGATCGTGATGAACAATGCGTGTGAACCCAGCCTTCTATTTTTTCTTTTCAGATGCGACTATGACCACTAGTTCGTGATACATTAACTTCTCAAGCTACGCAATCGCAGACCATACCTCATGATCCCATAGAAAATTTTTTCCATCAATGACCAACAACCCTTCGCAATCGCGACATCCTTATAGTAGAAATCAGCAGTTCCTCCAAGGTTCAACATGCGCCGAACATGATTCGAATCACACCCGAGGCCCCCGAGACCTTAACCAAACATTCCAGCAAGTCCTAAGATATCATACTAACTTTCTCGAAGCATTGAATCACGTCAAACTACACTTATAACACGAATCGCGCATCTATTCAAGCCTAATGAACTTATGAATTTTGAACAGCTACAGTCATTGCCGAAACGTATCAAATCAACTCCGATTAACCTTAAATTTTGCACCCAAGTAATAAATGACACAATGGATATATGTAAACTTGCGGATCCACAATCCGAGCCCGGTAGCCACAAAGTCAACTCTCAGTCAAACCTCTCAACTCTCCACTCTTCTAATTTTTCAACTTTTGCCATTTTAAGCCAAAATCACCTATGGACCTCCAAATCACTATCCGGACATACTCCGAAGTCCAAAATAACTATACGGAGCTATTAGAACTATCAAAACTCCATTATGGAGCCATTTACACGTAAGTCAACATTCGGTCAACTCATTCAATTTAGGCTTCTAACCATGGGACTAAATGTCCCAATTCATTCTAAAACATCACAGGAACCAAACCAACTACCCAAAAAGTCACATAACAATAATTAAGAATGGAATAAGTAGTAAACAGGGGAAACGGGGCCACAATAGTTAAAACGACTGACCTTGTCGATACATATCGGGGTCTTGTGTCTTTCGTTCCTTATATACAGTGCTTTGAGGTATAGCTGGGCAGGCACCATCATATTACTATTTTGTATCAATTAGAGGCTTTGTGGACATAGTGTGGGTTGTATTTTGATTTGGGTAAGTGAAACTTGAAATATTATACTTGTAACGCATGTTTCCACTTCTTAAACTATGAATGTGTAATGTATTTTGGGAATTTGTAATGAAGTAACTAATGGTGACAGAATTTGTGTCATACATGTAATCCTCTTATTGTCTAATTGATGATATTCATCTTCACTTCATACATGGGTAAGGTCGGGTAGATGGAAACAAGTAGGTTTGCTTTATTGAGGTATCTTGGTTTTGCGCGGGTCGTGCTCCCCAAGGTCGGGGAATAATAAGTTTATGGCATGTACGATACTAATTCTGTTACCATTCGTTACTTCATTACAATTCCCAAAATACATTATATATTCGTAGTTTTAGAAGTGGAAACATGTGTTACAACTATAACATTTCAAGTTTGACTTACCCAAATCAAAATACAATCCCACGCTATGTATACAGAGCCTCTAGTATATACAAAGGACTAATATGATGGTGCCAGCAACAAGTAGGCTTTTTCGACTGGGATATCTCGGAGGAGCGCCGGTTGCGCTCCCTACGCTCGGGGCGTGAACGTTTAACTTCTAAACCGTCCAACTTGTGCTATACACAGTCTTAAACACTTATGGAATTGAAAATGTTCTTTCTCTCCGAGTAGACGTTGACTCACTTACGACGCATTTCAACATACAAAAGTACGGGAGGTAACATCCTCTCCCTCTTAGGAACATTCATCCTAAAATGTTGGACTTATACGCGTATCATCCTCATGACTTGTCAGAAAATCACTTAGCATTACTTCCTAAACCTATGCAAGACTATGACATGCTATTTTTTTAAACAAAATTCTTGTAGTTGGGTTCATCACTTGATAACTTATCGAACATACGACTATTACTACTTTCTGTCATGTAGTCTATGTGGTTCTCGCCTTATGGTTTCCTTATATCTGAATGACTTGCACCTCATTGTGGTATCACTGAGTTCTCTCATTTATCCCTAAACTGTTTTTATAATAATTGTCTTACATAGACTAGCCTATACCCTTCAATGCTATCTTATTACAATCCCTCTTGACGTGAAAAGTTCTAGTATCATTGGGTACTATGGAACTCGATTCTATACAACTAATCCTCAATATACGTGCAAGTTTTCTCTTAGGTCTCTGTTAATGATCGAATGATTCTACCCCTTTATCTTACTCGGCTAATTTGCATTCAAGAGTTATGTTTACATGAAAGTGTAAGCGCTATGTTGGCTCTATTTCTTTACTTAAACTTACTATATGATCTTTAAATAGTACTATCGTCGTGATTCCATGAAAATGTCTACCGTTACTCAACTTCACCAATTAGTTATAGTCTCTTACTATCCATTTACGATTCACCTTAGACAAAGCATTATATCTCCAACAATACTTAAAATCCTTACTCGTTGAGCCAATGTTCTAACCTTTGAACTATAAACATAATAAGGAAAACTACAACACATGTACCTTTTACTTCATCCTCTTATCGGTTGTTGTTGTTGTGTTGGCCTACTATCGTTACAATGATCCACTCTCTCCAAGTTCTTCTAGCCCCTAAATCTTTTGGCTTATCCTAATTTATACCAACCTATCCATTTATTTTGAGCACTTCCCTATTCACATCCCTTCACCCTTTTTCTTTCTAGTTAAAGTCTTCATCGCATTGCCACGCTTTTACTTAAGGTCTATAGTTATGGGTTCTCCATCTAACTTTCGAATGTCATATACCTCCGTGGTTCTAGGAGCTTACAGTAGGAATACTATGTCTTCTTGTCGTAAGTTATATTATGCTAAACCATGTGAAGTTAATAGGATGATATAACTCTTAAATATTCACATAGGGATGGAAAGACTTCTAATTTACCTTCCTTACTTAACTGACTCGTAACATATGGGCGTTATGTCCTTTCATTTCGTCACGATAAGGTCCTAGTGCATACTTACCAGATGAATTTATCAATGTAGTCGTGTCCGGCATACTAATCTACACTTGACTTAGCCAATCGCTCGGAACTCATTCTTAACTGCTAACGATTCACCTTAGGTTAACATTAGTCCCTTAGGGTTCTCTAAATTCTCATTCGCAAACTCGAGGTCTCGTTTGTAAACTATACATGTAACAATTTGTAGTTTTCTATCCTAAATTACTTAGTAACAGAAACAATAACATGCCCATATCCACGTCGTGCAAAGATTCTAATCTCTGTTGATCCTCTGTAGGATGAAATGATGCTTCTGATGATGATGCTATACTACTCCTCCCTACCCTATAACAATCTTGCATTGTGCGGCGAGGAATCCCATATCATTAACATACATTGGTACCCTGACGACACACTCCTGAGTGTCCCTTCCCACAATGCCTACAGTAAAGTCTAGATAGCCCTACCTAGCTCTGGTCTCTCTATGACTAGAGTCCCGACACTCATGAATTTTGACTAGGTCCCACAGGCAACCTCTAGTCACATGCTAGCCCCTAGGCTAGGTTGGGTAATATTCTGGAGATCTGTGGTACCCTATCACTCTATGATTCTCCATAATCATTATCAGACCACGCCCTCTTAGTCTTCCCACTATTTCTATCATGTTCGAGCTGATGTTGCTGCTTCCACTCCTCTAAAATCCGGCAAAGGCTTGAATTCTATACATAGGAATCTCTGGGTTGAAGGATGCTACTATAATTCTCCCACTAAGTATGGCTTTAAACCTTGCACAAATATGAGGATTCTATCTTGCATTGAAGCTATTATAGTCGGGGCATATCTCGGTAGAGTGTCAAACCTAAGGCTATATTCTCTTACACTCATATTCCTTTGCTCAAGGGCTAAAAAGTAATCAACACTAGATTGTTGGAAATCTACCAACAAGTAATGATCTAGGAAGGCCTTACGAAAGTTCTCCCATACTGCTCTAGGTGCATTCCTACTACAACTACATCCCTCATCCTATATGCTGCTAACTCTACCGCCTCGATCTCGATATCATCCATAACCCTAAAGGTCCTCTAAAGCTCATCTATAAAATTCTATGGGTCCCGGTGTGAATTTGATTCTATGAACTCTAGGTGGTTTAGCATAAAGAACTCCCATACCCTTAAGCTAGTCGATCTATTCGAAACTCCAATACCCGAAGATGCTCCCACCTGCCTATGTGCTTGTGGTGCTACTATCAAGGTCAATAGTTGTACTTCCTCCCACAATTTTTGCTCCACTGCACTTGATAGGGGTGCTGAGGGTTTTGGAGCTCTTCAGCATGAAATGCAACATCCCCCGCAAAAGGGACGCCAGCACGAAATAGTGTACGAGGTATGTAAGCCAATCAAATCATCATAAATAACTACTATAATCAAATAAAATAGTGGTGAAGGAAGATACCTGGATAAAACAAGGGTCAAGATCAGCTGGAGATCAGAGCTCGCATCATACAATAAGTCTAGAAGGTCATATACCATAGTCTTACCAAATGCGACTTGCGGTATTTCTCTGTAGCTTTGTCTTTCCGAACAATCTGTAACAACATCTCACTAATCATACCATGTCTAATCTATCATATGTTGGTCGCACGAACACATAAAACTAAAATGCTAACTCCTTGTATCGTAGCAAACATATATGCTAGCTACCAAACTCGTAAGTCTATCTTTCCTATCTTGCGTAGCAGTACTATCATCTCATACCTGACTAATAAGCATGTACTTCTAGACTAGCGTATCCATTATCCATCGAGCTATCATGCCTATATCTTTCAGGCTGGCACTCTTTTACTGCCAGGTCACTAGACATGTCCGATGTACGCCCCTATCTTACCAACAACATGTCTCGGCCATTAGAGTTCTCATATCACTTCTAATAAGGTCATAAAATCATACTGCAAGCAATAACTAGAAAAAAAAAATAATCTCATCATTTCTATATTTGTCTACAACGAACAACTTGCATAGTGCCAACTTGTGTCTTCTCGATACCGGAGTCCTCATAAGGAAGTCACTCCAGCTCATAGACACCTTCTAAATAGGATAAGAAGCTACTAACAAACATTTGAAACTGGTCCTGCCAAGGTGCTACCAGTTAAGGCATCTACAGGCTACTAAAGGCATGGGTATACCAACCCGTAACGGTGGTCGTTTTGATATATGAATACTTATGAGGGACCCATCATGGTTCATATGCACTTTCGGACAGAAACAAGGGATTACTACTGAACATATGGAACTTATGACATTGGGAAAATATCAAGTAAGGGACGTATGCTGCTATCTAATATACGGGTAGAACAAACTCGCATTAAAGGTCATTACACAAAGGAGGTCTTTACGAGGAAAATGTTATAGCTCAATTACACTCTCTAGAAAAGAACATCGGCGATGAAGAGATATATGAATCTCATTCTATTAGGGAGACATTAATTAAGAACATAGGGAGCAATTGAATACACGAGTATATCATTTTTAAGCATTTCATTTTGGAACTCACTTTTTTGGAGGGGAAACTTACTATATATTCATGCCAAGAAAGGGGATAGTGAATGGCCTTACATACCTCTAGGTCGGCCATTCCACGGCACATACGGAACGTGTCTTCTCTAAAAATCATGCTACATATGAAAAAAATTACTATTAATGAAGAGAGACATAACAACTAGCCGACGAATGGCAATCCGCTCTATACATGATTCTAAAGCATATATCTTTGCTTAAATGCCGTCTAATCCGCATAAAACCATCAGTAACATATAATTACACATACGTTAATATCTCCAGCACAGCCGTGCACAAAACTAGTCCCGACACATCACACAACAAATAAAATGTCACTAATAGCAATAAGAAAAAAATGCTAACTAACTAATGAGCAATAAGCTTGCTTTACAACCGTTTATATGAAAATTATTCAAGTCTATCTCCATTATAACACTTGAAACATCATTAAAAATACATGAAATCAAATATACCACATCTCTAGCAACTCAACACAACAAGAAAATCCTCAAAAAAATACCACAACAACCTTCAACAACTAGTTTACAACTTATAGCCGACATCTCGTATGTTCTCAATGATTAAACACAACCAGAGTCTCAAATAAATCAAACACATGAAGAAGATAGAGATTCTTACCTTTAATTTCAAGAACCGGCCTCTAGCAGGCTTCTTTACAACTCGAAACAAGCAACAACTTGACAATGAAGTGTAGAGACTTAGCTTTTTCTAGCTCTACGATCTTTCCGAGGAGAGAATTAGGTTAGAACCCTTTGGATCTTACCTAGGAAGGTTCGGAGACTCTTGGAGAGATCTAGGTTTGGAGATCCTTGAAGAGCTCTTAGGGATGCTAGGAATCATTTTTGGTAGAAAAATAAATTAAGAGAAGGTGCCACCGGTTTAAATAGAAAGATGGAACCTTCCACTGCCTATCTGGGTCCCTAATGGGGCTTCCTACACAGTCTTATGAGAATGAGAATATCTCTCTACTTTGATATCTTTTCTATATACATTTAACTCATTGGAAAATAACTTGTAGACCTTCAATTTGGCGTGTGGATGGCCCCGTAACTCTAAGTATATTAGGAGAAAAGCCTAGTGATATTAGACCCAAGTTTCAGTAAACTTATGAATGTAAATTGCAATCACTTTTGCCAACTTTTGTTTTTCAACATGCTTGACTTTAAAACAAAACATTCGAATATTGTATGATTGTAATACCTCATAAATTTACCTTCTTAGCATGTTAATCTCTCCTAGTCTTACCCAAAAGTACGGGTTATCACGTTCCTAACTTGCCGATCTTTTAGGAAACTTGTTTTCTTCAATTCGATTAACTACTAAACCATCCAAAATGTTTCTTTAAAAGGTTTTAAACACTTACATAATCTATAATGGTCTTTCTCTTCGAGCTGACATCGACACAGTTACGACGCACCTCAACGTAAGAAAGTGTGGGATGTAATATGTGACTAAGGATACGAGATTTGCGTTGGATTGTGGCAGAGTCTTGGGATATATCTGTGACATTACCGGTTCTGTAAGGCATTGTTTTGGAGCAGGTATATTGGTTTGAGGTACTATTGTGTGTATAAGAGGGAATCCGCTGACACTGATAAAGAAAACCATGTGCATCCTCAGTTGGTTCTCTATTGAAATAGGAGGATGAAGCCTCTGGAACCTATCTAGCCTTTTCTGCTCCTTAGCGGTCAAGGATGGTCTAGTCTCAGTTTGAGCTGCAACTATCGGCTACACCGGTAGAACTCCTAGTGTTTCATAACCTTGAGCTAGCTGCTTTGGTGTACGTGCAGCGGGAGTTTAGGCTCCTACCCAGCCTAAGAGGTAGTTAGTGCAACCGAAATCACACCTACCTGAGCCAAACTCAATTACACATACAAAATCAAAGTCAAAAAATCCTGAATACCAAGTGTTGAAATGGGTCCCTCTTGAGCTTAAGTTAGTCCCAACGGCTCTACACAATTCGAAACACGTTCTCTATGGGAGTGACAAGTGGCTCCACAGTATCAGCTCTAGCGGGGACTCTAGTTGTGGTGCGTGTTGTACCCATGACTCTATCTCGGCCCTAGCCTCTCACGGCCCTGACCTCTTGCGGCCCTTGTATGGGGTACTGGTGCTTGCTCGGCTAAACCTGAAAAACGTGTCCTTACAATTTGTGAGAGAATAAAAGAGAAAATATTCAAACTTCAGAATGAAAAAATTGGCACGACAAAGAATGAAAGAAAGAGAAGTATCCCTAACAATTCGGTAGCCTCTCTAAGATAAGTACAAATGTTTTCATGCAGATCCACAAGACTCTACAAAACGTTCTCATGACCCGTAGAACGTATGAACCTAAGGCTTTGATACCACGTTTTCACGACCCAAAACAACTACTGGTCGTGATGCCACCTAAATCACTTGCTAGGTAAATCAATTGTTAAACAAAAATGAAAAATGATAACAACATACGTAGTAAAATTATGGCTAAGAGTCAAATGACCATAAATACTGAGTCATAAGCTCTACAACATGAGTACGAATCTGATAAAAAGTATTGCTTGAATCAATTACAATAATAAAATAATAGAATGTGATGTCAGGGCCTGTGCTCAGGATGAAGCTCTACCTTGGTCTCCACTGCCACAGAAATAATATTCAGCAGCAAAGCTCGATCCAACTCTCGAATGTGCACAATATAGTGCAAAGTGTAGTATGAGTACAAACGAACACATATACTAAGTAAATATCATGACTAACCTCGGAGGGGTAGTTGAAAGAATCACCAATGATACTCACGTGATAAATCAGTACAAGACATGAATACAAATATACGCAGCAACAATACTAGAATCTACGCATAAAAGTACAGATAAGGCCTACGGTGCAATAGAGAAGATATGCAATAGCATTAAACAGAACAACAGTTAAGCATATAGAGAAGATATGCATAAATGGACAAGTCAAGTACATAGAGATAGACATATAGAGATGTAATGAACCAGCTAGTTATTTTGAGTATTTTAGCCACATTTACCGTATTTGAGGCTTTACATATGTGTATTTGTGATTTCGGGACATGCCGGGGTAGTTGGTTTGGTTTCGAGGAAATTTTGGATTGAGTTAGGACACTTAGTCCCAAGGTTCGATGCATAATTTGTAAGAGTTGGGCCAGTCACTTAGCATAAAAGTCACTTAGCATACAAGTATCTAGTTCTAAAAAAGTCTGAAATTATTCAAGTCGCTCACATGTAGTATGAACAACTACGTCTATCAAAAAATTACCCTAACAACATTAGGCTAAAGGAAATTGAGCATCGGAAGACATGGATTGTCAAACCTTATTTAGAAAGTGAGATTTGCAGTAGAGCATATAACTATAAGTACAATAATGGGGTTCACAAATGGCAAAGAAGCCTAAGTTGGGTTTGTTTAATGAAACTTCTAACAGCATTGGCACATAGGCAACACATAAATAGGAATAAGCAAAAAAATAGAAACTGGATGCGGGCCAAGAGCTAACCAGTTGCAGAGATAAGCGAGTAACAGAATGAGAAAATTAGAGTCTCAACAGTGGCTTAGTAATAGCAATTCGAAAGAGAACAGTGACTATTCCCCAAATCCAGTGTTTTAGAGTTCACAAGAGCTTCAAATGAGCTCCGAGCAGTGCTTGCACCGAAGACGCCAATGAACCAAGCACGGTGACCTTGGCTTTCAGTTGACCAAGAACCCAACAATTTCAAAGAGAACTAGAGCGCGAAAGTATAGGTGAGTGAAAGAGAGCATCGACTAAGGTTCATTTTAGGGGAATTAGGGGAGTGGTTTATATAGTGTTTGAGTTACCCAAATCAAGAAAACAAAAACATCAATTAAACATAGAATAAGGAAAGAATCACATGCAAACCCATAAAAAATTAGAATCGGGCAAACCCTAATTTGATAGGAGTAAATAATAGCCGAAGATCTTACGGAATCGGGCCTGTATATAACTTGTTTCTAGGTGTACCAGGTCAAAAATATGGCGACTATTTAGAATCAGAGTCAAACAACCACCCAATTATTGGCTTTCATAAGTAACTCAGTACCAAACACGTACTGTCGAGAAAAAATGGAATGAATCGATGTGTATATGGAAGAGGAAAGGAAACATAAAAGATTTCAATATTATCTTGGATATAGGATAGGATTTGAGGTGAGGAGTCTATGGTTTGGTGCGAGGAGAGAGGAGAGCGTTTGAGTGAGACCGGCTGAGGAAAATAAGATTAGTGTTTGGGATTTGGATAATTATAAATAGAGGAATTGTTGTGGGCCGTTGATCATTTGACATCAACGACCAGGATTTGCCGGAGATGGGGCAGGTCAGGAGATGGATCCTCAATCAGGTTTTGTTAAGGGGTCATTTTGTTTTGGGCCTAGGGCTGTTGGGCTCGAGATTTGGACCAATTTTAGTCCAGATTTTTACCTTACTTTGAGCCGAAATTAAAATACACGGAATGTAAATACGAAAAAAGTAAAATGTCTATAAATGATTAAAAAATACTGTTTTGAAATTAACACTTTTAAAATAATGGACTGTAATATAAAAATGCTACTTTAACCTAAATAACATAATAAAAGATAATCATTGAAAAATATTGGCTATTATTGCATATGATATAAAAATATACGTATAATTATATAAAATAATGTAAAATATTATAAAAATATGTATATACATGTAAATAATTAATTTGGACAAGTAATCACTCAGAAATTATTTTAAGGGAGTAATTAATAAATATTAAAGTGCAAAAATCAATTTAAAATCTTAAAATTAATAAAATTAGTTGCATGAAACTTTCGTAATAATAATTTGACAAATGTATGAATAATATGTCATGGGGGTATTAATGCAAGGAATATTCCGCAAATAATATTTGAAAAATATATAAAAATACATTATAAAATATGCAGGATAAGTGGCAAATATGAGGGCAAAATTGAGTATCAATAGTTGTCCCTATATAATTGAGAATGATGAAAGAATTGTCGGGTAAATAAATTGAGATGATAATCAATTTTGTCTATGAGGTGTTTAAAAATATGAGGGCCGAACCCTGGTTCTTGAGTTGCCTACATATCCTTGGTTTTACGGGAATCAGGACACGTGTAGTTCTAGATCCAACGGCTGACGAGACCGATGGAGTCATTATGAAAGGATTGCGTACTTTAAACAATGATTTTCTTTTGATCGGACAATGTCATGAATTTTTGATATTTCGAGCGAAGAATATAAATGGCAATAATGTGAAATCAATCATTACGGATACACGAGGCAATGTGATTGGGGACGGTTACGGGAGAGAAAGTAACCAATTATTGGTTAGCTGTTACTTGGGGACAACCCAAGAATGTTAACGTTTAAATGAGAATCAGAGCAAGGATTACTCCTGTTTGGAGAATGGTTAACTTCTATTTTTTTGATGAATTTATATTTTTATTATTGAAATAAAAGTACAACAGTGGAGGGGGGCATGAACCTTACCTCACAAAAGAGAATGCCTGTACTATTAGTCATTCTAAAGTGATGATTAATTGTACCTAAAAAGTAATAGGGGGTTCGACCTAAGATGATGTAATGGTTGTCTATTTGATAATAGACAGTCGTCTGTACAAAAACAATGTGAGTTTCTTCTAGGTCAGCTATACAAAAAGGTACATGTTTTCCTATTATTACTAAGTTAGAGAGGGATTTGCTCCATACTATGTGCTTCTAACATCTATCTATAAGATGTTGCAAAAGAGTGACAAAAGGGCATGAGCTATCTTCAACTTTGCTTTGACAAAAGCCAAGTTGAAGATAGCTGTCAAAAAGTATCTTATTTATGAACATCAGTGTTGCTTGTGTTTTTTGCTGGGCAGTTTTCCAGTTGCTGTTGTTGAAGCTTGATATGGTGTGTGCTATAGGATGAGGCTCCTGTTGATGATTGTGTGATTCTCTGCATCTGAGAGGGATTACTGCTTGTTCCTATGGCTGGACACTCAGGTATAATGTTAGTGAGTTTTGAAGTGATCTGTTCTAATTGTTGTTGTTCCTGATGAGTGTTTCTTCTGCTGGTATTCTATTAACTATGCTGCTGTGTCTTGAAGCTGCTGCTGTTTTGCTTTATGTCTGTGTGAATCCTTGTTCATGTGCTGCTTTGAGTTAATTGGAGTTTTGTTAATTATGAGGGCTGGAGTATGTGTTTCTGTAACTTGAAGCTGCTGCTACATTGAGTTATGTATGTGCTTATCCTTGCTCCTGTGCTGCTTTTTGTTGATTGGATGTATATGGAATATGAGTGCTAGAGGGATCCATGATGGTTGAATTGGATTGTTATTGCTCTTACATGTGTGCTTCTTCTGCTGATACTTTAATAGCTAAGTTTTTATGTTTTGAAGCTGCTGCTGATGTGCTTTATGCCTGTATATATCCTTGCTACTGTGTTGCTTCTGATGATAGTCTGTTGGTGTTTCACTTTCCTGTGATGGCTGCTGGCTTTGTGGATTGCTGATATGTTGCTGAGTGAAGTTAGGTTTCCAGTATTGCAATGTGGCTGGGAATGTCCAAGATGATTGTTGTAGTTGCAACAGATTGAGCACCAAGGGTGCTATACCACACCTTGCAACTGCAGCAATAATCTAGACCGTTTCCAGCTGCTTACAGTATTGTGGAGGGTGCTGCGTTTAGTGGTGAAAATGACATTTATGTCGCTGCCTTTTTGGGATTTTTTTTACTTTTGATGATATGGAAATTGTCTTTGTTTTGCATGCTGACTTGGATGCTTTGTGGTCCTATAATCTTCAGGGTGATGCATCTGTTGATTGTCTGTTAGGTGTGCTTCTGGTTGCTGTAGTTGCTGCAGGCAATGTGACTGGCAGTCCATGTTGTTGTTTCTGCTACGTTGTGTGATGACTGAGTACCAGCGCTTTATGGTGATAGGGGGTGTCCATCTTGCTGCTAATATGCTGCTGCTGTATTTAATTGTGTGCTAGCGGAGTTGTTGTGTTGTATGCTAGCAAGGGGGATCCATGATAATTGTTGTAATTGCAATATATTGAGCATTAGAAATGCTACTATAACACGTTGCAATTGCAACAATGCTCTGGCCTCCTCTAAGCTATCTGCAGAGTTGAGAGGTATGATGAGATTATGTATGTGTGTTTGCTGAGATTGGTTTGAGTAGTTGGGATCCAGTCTACTAACCAAAGAGGAAATGTAATGACACATCGCTTCTTCAGTAGTAAGCTTATCCCTCACAGTGATCAAGTCAGACAATAAGGATGATGTCCTTAGACCATGGCGTCCTTGTCCATGAAGCGTAAGATAAAGGGATTCATAGGCCATGAAAGGGGGTCCTCGGACTATGAGGATGGTGCCTCTGGACTATGACACCTTTGAATAATGATATGCAGCTCTGAGATCCTTATGCCATGGAATGGTGTCTCCGGTCATGAAAATGTGCCTTCAAACTAGGTCGAACTTTGATAATTTGGCAATATTTTAGCCCATGAAATGCAAAGATGTGATGATATTGGTTATTTGATAGAGGAAATAGGCAATGCTTAGTCATATACGGGTTACGAAGGCAGTGGTAAGCCTTATTAATCGAGAATGAATGAAGGCAGCGCTTAGCCTTGTATGAGACTAGGGCAGTGCTTAGCCCTATGCCAGTGATGAGGGCGCTTAGTCCTATGCAGAGAAAGGCAATGCTTAGCCTTATGCATCGACAGAGGCAGTGCTTAGCCTTATGCAATGTAATGAGGATAGTGCTTAGCCCTATGCATATGGGAAGGCAATGTTTAGCCATATGCAATGATGGAGGTAGTGCTTAGCCTTGTCTAATGTAATGAGGGAAGTGCTTTGCCCTATGCAGATGCGAAAGCAATGTTTAGCCTTATGAAATGATGGAGGCAGTGCTTAGCCTCATGAAATGTACTGACGGCGGTGCTTAGCCCTATACAGAGATCGAGGCAGTGCCTAGCCCTATGCAATCTATTAAGGGCAGTGCTTAGCCCTATGCAGATGGGGAGGCAAAGTTTAGCCTTAAATAAATACGAGAAAGGAAACCGATTCTTAGCTCGACATATTAAACTTGGTAGCATCTGTCCATGTGGAGATAGAGGTCTTGTTGTACATCCTTCGCTGATACTTCTGATAATGTTGTGTCTGTAATGCTTGAATCCAATAAGAGATTGTAAGTCAGGGGGAAGATTGGTTTATGCTTTTGATATCTCTTTTTGTCCTTACTACTAGCTTGACGCTCTTGTGCTTGAGCTGGCCTGGATAGCATTTGGCTATTACAAAATAGAGTTTTGAAAATGTGCTCTTTGTAATTAATTAGTTGTAAGAAATGAAGTTGTTTATTATAAGTGATAATGCATAACACAAGTAGTTTCGTCGAATCATAGACTATGACATATTTGGCATATTGTAACGTCCTTGTCCTGGATGGAATATTTAGGACCCCCTCAAAATTCTGCCCTAGTTCTAACGAATGCTTCCAATAATGCCCTTTCAGCGACCCTTGACGTGGTAGCACTTAAATCTGACGAAGCTCAAAACATTGCCGCAGTTTTGATCACAAAGGGCAATGAAGATTTTATTGTAATGTGACAGGACCCATAGGGATGCCTATTATCTCCTCTTAAACGGGAATTAGGATAAGCGTAGTTCGTGTTGCAGCAAGAAGAAAGCGCAAATACAATCTCACACATAATATCTCTTAACGGCTTCCGAATTGATAGGTTTTGGCCTTATCTCTCCGTCCATTTCGGCGAGTATGAGGGCTCCTCCTGTCAGCACTCGGTGAATCATGTAAGCACCTTGCCAGTTGGGTGAGAATTTTCCTTTTACTTCATCTTGATGTGGAAAAATCCGCTTAAGAACTAGTTGCCCCGTTATGAATTTCCTCGGTCTAGCCTTCTTGTTGAAAGCCCTTGCCATTCTGTTCTATTAAAGTTGATTGTGACACATTGCGTCTATCACCACCAATGAGAGCCAAATGATAATATAGGCTTTTGCACCCATTTTGCATCACTAAGCTTGGCCTCCTATATGATATGCTGGGAAGGAATTTCAACCTTGGCAGGTATAACTGCTTCAGTACCATAGACCTATATAGAGAGAGTTAGCTAAGTGAACGATTGGACCGTGGTGTGGTATGCGGGTAAAGCAAATGGTAGCTTCTCGTGCTATTGTTGGTAGTTGTCTACCATCTTCCTTAATTTTATCTTAATCTTTTGTTGGCTGCTTCTACCACTGCATTATTTGTGCCCTCTATGCGGTAGAATTCTGGTGTTTGATCTTTGATGTTTCCTACATGGCTTTCATCAGGTCATTGTTGAGATTGGCGGCATTGTCAGTAATGATTGACTGAGCACCGAATCGGCAAACAATACGGCCTTGAACAAAATTTGCTATGACCTTTTCTTTGTCACGGCTTTGTAGGATGCGACCTCGACCCGTTTTGTGAAGTAATCAATGACCACCAAGATAAATCAGTGTTTGTTGGAGGCAGCAGGCTCGTTTGGCAAATGACATCCATGCCCCAAGCAGTGAAAGGTCAAGGCGAACTTGCCACCTTGAGTTCATTAAGTTATAGTCATATCGATGTACCTAACACTAGTGCCACTTCTGTATGTACTTAATACAGTCAATTTCCATGGTCATCCAAAAATATCATGCCTTTTGTATCTTATTAGCTAGGATGAACCCATTCATGTGAGGTCCGAATAACCCCGCATGAATATCTTCGAGCGGTCTGGATGCTTCCTTGGGACACATCTTAGCATTCAAAGATCAGGAGTTCTTTTGACAAATTTCTCCGCTCCGAAAGAAATGGTTAGCTAACCTCTATAATGTGCGCTTTTGAGTATGTGTAGCACCTTCGGGGTACTTTCCCTTTTCCATATAGTCCCTAATATCATGAAACCACAGATTTCCATCAAATTCTTCTTCGACATGAGTATAGTAGGCAGGCTGCTGGAGGATTGCTATTGGGATGGGGTTGATATAGTTATTATCTGGGTGTTCTATAATGGAATATACGGTGGCCAATGCATCTACAAACGCATTTTGAATTCGAGGAACATGTTTGAATTCTATCTTTGTGAAACCTCTTAATCAAATCCTAAACAAAGTGTAAGTATGGTAGTATCTCGATATTTATGGTGGCCCATTCTCAAAGTACCTGATGTATTAGCAAGTCTGAGTCTTCGATCACCAATAATTCCTGGATGTTCATGCCGATGGCCAGCCTAAGTCCCAAAATGAAAGCCTTATACTCAGCCATATTGTTGGTGCATGGGACCTGAGCTTGGCGGATACCAGATAATGTTTGTCTGTTTCTAATACTAAGACACCTCTAATGACCACTCCCTTGAAGTTTGAAGCTCCGTCGAATAACATTCTCCAACCATCATAAGCATCAACGATATATTCTCCTATGAAAGACACTTCCTCATCAGGAAAATACATCTTCAATGGTTCGTATTCTCCGCCAACAAGATTCTCCTCCAGGGTATCAGCCAATGCTTGCCCCTTGACAGCCTTCTGAGTCAAATGCACGATGTCGAACTCACTTGGCATTATTTTTCACTTTGCCAACCTGCCAGTGGGCATAGTATTCTGGAAGATGTACTTTAAGGGGTCCATTCTCGATATGAGGTATGTGATGTATGTGCAAAAGTAATGCCTCAACTTCTGAGCTATCCATGTTAGAGAAAAATAGGTACTTTCTAATAGATAATACCGAGCTTCGTAAGGTGTAAAGTTTTTACTCAAATAGTATGTTGCTTGCTCTTTCATTCTGGTATCATCATGTCATTCTAAAAGCTCTATCTAGCACAGACAGGTATAATAATAGAGGTCTCCCACGCTCCAGTGGGACAAACACAGGAGGTTTGGACAGGTACTTCTTGATTTTATTGAAGGCCTTTTGACACTCCTCGGTCCAACTTGTTGCATTATCCTTCCATAATATCTTGAAGATCGGTTCACATATTACCGAAGATTGAGCTATGAAACAACTGATGTAGTTGAGAAGTCACAAGAAACACATCATATCCTTCTTGTTCCTTGGTGGTGGCAGATCTTGGATGTCCTTGATCTTTGACAGGTCCAGCTCAATGCCTCGGCGGCTGACAATGAAGCCTAGTAACTTCCTGGCAAGGAACCCGAAAGCACATTTCACAAGGTTCAGCCTTAAGTTATACTGACGGTCGAAAAACTTTCTCAAATCTGTTATGTGATCAGGGCTCTTCTTAGACTTGAAGATGGCGTTATCAACGTAAACCTTTATTTGCTTGTGTATCATAAAAGACAGTGGTCATGGCCCTCATGTAGGTAGCCCCAGCATTCTCTACATTCTCTTCATCAATCTAGATCTGATGGTATCCTATGAAGAAAACAATGAAAGATTGGAGTTCATGCTTGGTGCAGTTGTCGAACAAAATGTGTATGTTTGGTAGTGGAAAATCATCCTTAAAACTTGCCCTATTCAGATTTCGGTAGTCAACGCACATCCTGACTTTCCCGTCTTTCTTTGGTACAGTTACGCTGCTTGCTAACCAGTTTGGATATTTTACCACTCGGAGGACCGTGGCTTTGATCACTTGGTAACCTCTTCCTTTATCTTTAGACTCATGTCTGACTTGAATTTCCCAAGTTTTGGTTTCCCTGGCGGACACATTGGTAGGTAGGTAGCTCGTGGCCCATTATGGATGTGCTCAACCCTGTCATGTCGTCATATGACCATGCAAAGATGTCCTCATGTTCTTTCAGAAAGTTTATGTACTCGTCTCTATCTGATAGCGATAGATGAATACTAAAGCGAGTTTCTTTCATTTGTTTGTAATCCCCCAAATTAATTTCCTCAGTTTCTTCTAGGTTGGACTTCGGTTTATTTTCAAAATTCACTACTTCCCTGAAAATTTCCTTAGGTATTACGTCATTTTTCCATTCCTTTGAATCACTCTCATTGTGTTGAATTGTCTTATTACATGTCTCAGTTGTAGACTCAACGTGATAGGAACTAGTTATGTTGAGAAGAACGCTGAGACAATTATGTAAATAAACAGAAAAAAATAATGCATTAGTTTAAAACTTATAATATCAAATAAGTACAACTCGATATCTCGAGTATTTTTTTCAATACAAAATATTGAATGTCTTAAATGCTAGAAAATAGTTTAAAGTAAAATCATGCTAGTTTGCCAAAGCTACCCAGGTGCTCGACAAGCTCGGGATGGTGCAACAGTCCAGTTCCTGAGAACACCTCCATCTCCTACCATCTGGATGGTAAGATCTTCCTCCTCCCCCCCCCCCCCCCAAAAA